>OMLF01013121.1:9404-30383 GCA_900302615.1 Holocentrus rufus | reverse complement strand
CGGGCATATAAATAGTCAGGACGTGATGGATAGGAAGTCGGGTGTAAAACACACACACACACACACACACACACACACACACACGCACACCCACACCCATGCAATCATATGTACACACACACATACACACACACACAGACACACACACACCTGCACACGATGACAGAGTGGGCAAAATCAGGTAAAGCAATTGATTTTCAATGAGGATGCCTATTGGACGGCGGTTGTGACGGACCTTACATAACCCTTTTTGCTTTGAACTGATACGAATGAATGCCGCCGGAGAGCAGCAGGTGTGGAGCGAGCACACACACACACACACACACACACACAAACACAAGGCCCAAAAGGAGACACTGGGAGTGATCTCACCAAGCCATCTCCAAATTAAAATGCAATTATCGGTATCAGCCTGTGTGTGTGAGGCCTGTCGTGGAGATCTACCACGACGGTCTTGAAACGGGGATCACGGGGAAGGTTTAGCGGTGCGCACATCTTCTTTTATCAACAATAACCTGCCTTCACATTCATCCGGCTTCGTGCTCCGACACCTGAGAGCCGCCCGGTTGAATTCCCCACTGTTCTTTTACCTCTGAGCGGCTCCAAAACCTGAAGAACAACGCGCGAGCTAAACTCATCTGTGCAGACACAGGTTGGTATGAGAGATTTGAGATGTGTACTGAAGTAACAAGATCTCTGGTTGAACTCTCACAAGACGGAGATGAAGGAAGTGCAGAAAAACCAAACAGCGGGCATCCGCCTCATACTCTGCTCTACAGGGTGCATTTGTGTGTGTTGTGTGTGTGTGTGTTTTGGGTTGTGTTGCATGTGTGTGTGTGTGTGTGTGTGTGTGTTTCTGCGTGTGTGTGTGTTGTGCGTGCTTGTGTATCCTTTCTCCAGCAGGACCCCCAGATCAAAACCGCAACCCACTCTCCCTCCCCATGCTTCTCTCTTTCTCTCTCTCTCTTTCTCCATCTCTCCACCCCCTCTCTCATTAAAAACTGCAGGCCCTGGCTTCTAATTAAATCCCACTTGAAAAGTCTTAAAGTCAGACTCAGATTGATTCAATTTGCATTTCTGAACAGAGAACATTGCCTAAAAGGATTAATAAATTGGACGAAAAAATGCCTTCTTTCTGCACCACGCCGTCGGAGCTTGTAAGACAACATCCAAAGAGAAATATCCCCCCTCAACAAACGTCTATCCAACATATGCTCTCGCTCTCTCTCTCTCTTGCACGTCCCTCCCAGGATGCCAGCAGAGATGGGAAGTGTGTATGAGGATATGTGTGTGCATGTGTGTGTGTGTGTGTGCGCGTGTCCTCGTCTGTGGAACAAGCTCTGCGTCCTCCGAGGCATCATCGGGAAGGAGCACACACAATCTTATTTTTATTGTGTGTGTGTGTGTGTATATGTGTTTGTGCATGCGTCTGGGTGCGTGTGCATGTATGCGGGGAGAGACGGCGTCGCGTGTGCCAAAATGCTGAGAGTGACAGGGAGGCACAGTGGGAAAAGATCCTTACTGTACTCTCTGTACATGCGGAGACGAGCCGTGCTGGTGGAGCATTGCCACTGGCTAGTGGACACCTACAGCAACATGTTTGGAGATCCAAAACACATCACCAACTCCGAGAGCCAGATTCAATTAGTGAGATAAAATGAAAAGAGCAAGTAAGGCATTCCAAACAGACCGAAAACTGATAACCACGGCCAACATAAAAGAGCAAACACTAACATAAGTATCGGCATTTGCATCGACACAATAGGCCTCTCTCAGAGTTATAAATTTACATGTTCTTTGTATGTTTATATAACATATAACGCTGGATCTCCTGATAACAAGATAAGAGGAAATTAGCTCCGAATTTTCTTCTGATGACGGCTATCAAAAGCATTTGCATCTGCATATCAAACAGTGCAGAATTTGTATAAATGATTTGCGTGTGTGTGTGTGTTGAATGTTATGAATAAGCTTTTTGCCGAGCATTTCCTGTCTTACAAACTTCCAAATATTCTGAAAAATTAGACACAACTTATCTCGCCTGTCCTTTCAAATTCTTTTATTTATGTGGTTAAAAGAACTCATAAACTCTTATCCTTATAATTCCCTAATCTTTAAGTCTGTGAATAAGCACTAAGCTTTATATTCATAGTGATTATATTGTATGAGCAACTGCAGATTTTCATTCCTTAACTCTGTAAGTGCATATTGGCAAATATTGTTTAAAAATATGCACAAATAAGACGCTCAGATGCTCTGCAATATTACTATTTTGTGAGTAAAGGGCTCAAGATAGCCAATATTTACACTATTTTTTATTTCTAATAACAGCATTTATTTCATTAAACACACACACAGAGTGTTTTGTGACCTCCGATGCTGAACCTTGGCAAAGCGTGTAATGTGAGAGAGAAGTTAAATGGCAGAGTGTTGGATGGGCCGCATCCTCACTGTTATTATTTGCCAGGCTAACTGGCTTGTATAATGGCTGATGGACTTTCATAGAGTGCCAGTAGCTTAGTGGTTGAAGCTTTATTAATAAAGAACCAGAAACACATGGAGATCCCGTGCAACAGACAGGCACACAATGGAGGGCCGGCTTCACCACACAATACTTAAACGGCATGGAGCTGGAGGACGCGGGCGAAGTCTGACACAAAGTTGGGTGGTACAAGAGAAGGATCAGTGTGCAAATGCATAAAACGCACAATTATCGTAAATGTAATAGGATTAAACAACCGTAGAATTTACACAATTGAAGGAAGGTTGTTTTTTTTTCCTGCTTGGCATTACAACAGGGGGAAGATTGAAGATAAAGACGTTTCAGAGGATAGTAAAGGGCACAGATGGACAATAAGCAGCAGTTTAATAAGCACGAGTGGTAAAAGCTGCACTACGCTCAGTGGAAAGTACAAGTTCATCAAGCTGAAATGAATATAGAGAGAAGGGAAGGAATGAGAGTGGCAGAAATGATTGGGCTTTCTTTGTATAAAACAACACTGACCCCTAGTGATGCTACTTAGGATCATCGATTGACTGATTTGCATAAGGCCTGTGTGTGTGTATGAGTGTGTTTGTGCACTGTGGACACTTGAACGATGTACTGTACCTGTGTGTGAGCTTTTATATCAGTTTGTGTGTGTTTCTGTGTGTATGTGTGCACGGCCGTATAAAACAATAAATGTGTCACATCTTCAGTGTAGGAGGGTGCCAACTCCTCCACAAATGTACAACCATGAGAACATTAAATTTTAAGTACAGGCTCGGTGTACAGTACGCTCCATGAGGTGTGTGTGTTCTAATAATGGTGCCTGGTGGACTGGGGCCTCCTTTGATGCGATGAAGGTCGACAGGCGTGAAACAGGTCCAATCAGGCGCGTGGGTGCTGCCAATTAACCCTTTTCACCGTGTGAAACCAAACATAATTGCCTGGGGTGCAGGGGGCCACTGGGCCATGGCCTGCCCAGCGTAGGCTGAAATGGGCATTAGTGGTGCTGCCAGGTGACCATTACGCACAATTGAACTGCTGGGTGTTCCTCCAAATCACATAGTTACTGTTGCTACCCAGACCTAATTGGCGTAGCATTACCAAATGGCCTCTATTTATAATTTTCACACCTACACAATTTATCAGGAATATCTACTGAAATAGTGACTGTGCCTGGTTTACTACACTACATACTGTATTTCACTCTGAGAGTGGAGCGCCTAAGTTATCTTTGAAGTGCAATTTCGTTCTATTTATAGCACTCTTTGATGTTGCCCATAGGTCTAATGTTCTGTCATAATCTCTCAGTGAGTTGAACTCCAACAAACTCCAGTTAATAAATTAAGCTTTGTGTGTGAACTGATAATCAAATTTCATTATTTTAATGCTCAAGGCAAACGCTCAATATTTTTTAGGCAAACATCCAAAACTAGAGCATGATTAAAATGAAACTAGAGTAATGATGGCACTGCTCACACAATAAATTATTTTACTGAAATAATTCTTTGTTTTCTTTTATTGTTAGTCTGTAAAAGACAAAAACCGTAGTTCATTTAATAGTGGTGCTATAAGTAATAATGATCCTTGTTATTAATATCATTTGGCAAAAGGATTATTTGTCTTAAGGTTTTAGCACAAAAATAGTAACTAGGAACTAGGAACACAGGGCTCTATGTTTGGACAATTTTGTTTTGTAATAAATCCATAGTTTATTAGTTGATTAAAATGTTTTTGAACAGCCAGCTGTTCTGGTCTGTCTGCATGACTCAGTTTCGTATATGTGAATATATAAAATGAAAAATAAGATATATTTGAATAGTTATATTTAATTCATATTGTTTACTATACTAACAGGCAACATAAAATGCAAGACTATTAATTTGAATCATTCAAATGTCAGAAAATTCTACATTGAGACTTGACTTCTCAAATGCACAAGCTGCAACCAAATAGCCAAGTTGATTTTTCAGTGTAGGCAGGTCAGTCGGTTTTAATTGGGTTTTCCAATATGATAAATAAATAAATAAATGTTTTGTTTAGAAGCTGACATTTTATTTCCACATATGTTATTTGAACTATGTAGGTTACTATGTTTAGCAAGCAAAAGTAACCATATGCTGTAGGATCTTATAGAGATGCTTTCAGAAATATACATACATACATAGCACTACATAAAAAATACGAGGTCACTGTAAACTCTCTGCCAAATCCCTCAGACATCCAAAATCAGAATGATAGTGAAAAAAAGAGAAAACATTATGATTACTTCACAACAACCCTACTACTGAGTAGCACAGACATACCATAAGTCCTTCTAGGAATGCTTTATCGAAATGCTAACTTACACCGATTGTTAATAGTCCTTTGGAAAAATACACATACCTTAAAATTCAGTGTAAGCTGTACTTCAGACGCTTGCAACAAGGTATTTCGGCCGCCAGGGGTCATTGGTTTCCTCTTTCTCCATCCTCCAGCTTACCAAGCCTGTCTGCCCAACAAGCAATGTTGGCAAAACACCCCCTCCTCATCGTGTAGGGGGAAAAATGGCGGACAAGCACTAAATCCACATCAGAAACAAACACATACATTACAAAGCAAGGTAAACAGCCTCGGACACACTGAGCAACATCTCCTTTTATGCATGATTTAAGCATTGTCCCCACACTATCAACTGGCTAACTCTCGTGTGCTGGTATGCTCCCATTTCGCTAATGCTAATATTTATAATCAGGTCAACGAGCTAGCTAGCCATTTAGCATGCTAAGTTAGGTAGCATCTGGGCAATTGGCAATGGGTATGTCTGCTTAGCCTAGCATGCTAGATGTGATGTCTGCAGGGCTGCACTGGATGCATGCCTGTTTTGTGTTCATTTTGAGAACATATCTGTTGCATTAATAGCACCGGGATGACTCTTACTTTGCTGTTAAATCGTGAATACCGTTATACTTACAATTAGCATCACTGTATGTTCATGCAAATCTAGCGTAAGCTAAGGCGAGGGGTCCCGTGTGTGTTGGCTTTGTGTTTTGAATGGAGCTCAACACATTTGGGCAATGCGGGACTTGGTATTTTGGCTATAAATGGCAACATAGCTTCTCTTTTAGGTGTGAGTCAAGTGGCAGTAGCTGGGCAGTGAGTTTTTAGCACAGGATAGCAACAGGAGGAAGATGTAGCAGTTGAGCTCTCTAATGTCACTCCTGTCACTTCACTTTCCCAGACGGAAAAACAGGGAGCGGGTCGCTTTAATTTGGACGCCATCCCCCTTGGCGGAGGAAAAAGGCGCACTTCTATTGAAAAGAAAATCAACTGGAGAAGCGAAACGTTTCTAAACTGTTATGAAGTTTTAAGGTATGTTTACGTCTATATCACCGTTTCTACTGTTTGGGTCCTTTGCGTCAGTGCTGTTTTACTTTTTGATCTGTAAACTAAAATTATAACAGCGCTCATGTAGAAGTTAGCCGGGGTGTTTTTATCTGCGTAATCACAGATTTGGCAGAAAGTGACTATGGCTGGTTGACCCGTTTCGATACTTAAATCAGATGGATCTATTTGTTTTCACGCATAATTTCACAAGGATGTTGACGTTAGAAAACAGCACCTCATATTTTTTTAAGATCCAGCGCTATTATAATATGAACCAAAGTTCAGGTTATTTGGAATCAGCAGGTTTCCTATATATGTCAGATCGGACGGTGTGTGCCAGCTGACAAGAGAAACAGCGTTTTAAAGCACTTGTTTATATCAGTTTGACCTGTTGACCTGCGTGTTGGTGATGTTTGTGAACCCACGTTTTGGGTTACAGGGGTCACTGAGCCTCAAAGATCCTCTACCACTCTCTGACAAGCCATTTAGTCAACAATCCTCAATCCTCAACAATCCTGTTTTTTTATACTATGACTTTTATTTAATAGGCAGCAAGTTTAACTTCTTAGAGGGTTTTTGCATGGAAGTACAATTTTGCCCATGCAATTGCACTCCTTTGCATTGTCATAAAAATTAGTATTTGCCCAGAAGATGTTAATACAGTTAATTTAAAGCATGCTCATTCAAAAACAAACCTATAAAATGAAGGAAGCAAAGGCAGTATGGGCCAGGTAAAAGATAAGGAGATATATTTAGCATTCAGCTGATGCTCTTAACCAGAGGGACTTGCAGTGAGCGACATTTTGGTCAGGACTTTTGGTTGTTGCTGGGATCCAATCTGTGTCCTTCTGACTGTGAGATGGTCATGTTAAGGCCACCCTGCCACCGCTCAGACAGCCAGTCGGTTAGCCTGCTGCAGCTTGTAGAGGGTGACTGACCGGGGTAAGCTGACATCTTGGGCGATCTCTCTTTTGTTGTAACCTGTCGTCTGCCTCCCACAATGACCCCCTGCCTGCACCAAGCCAAGGACAGAAGGCCAGTGAGCTAACAAGGCCAGCTGTCCAGACTGCCATTAAAACACTGCAGCACAATACACAACTGTTAAGCCTAACCACGAGCCTTCATTGCATCAGAGTTTCTAGTGATATGAACTGTGAATTTGAATAAAGAGAGGTTGATAGGCAGGCGTTTTATGAAACTCAGGGAAATTCACTTGTCAACAAAGCAGCTACTAGCCTTGTATCTTAAGAAACACATCATCCCTTCATCCCTTACCCACATGATCAAAGAAAGCTGTAACATATCTGCTGTTTTCTGTCTTTTTCCTTGACTTTTCAGAGTGGAGGACAGCGTTGTTTCGTGAACTCGATCAGTATTGTTAGAGCATGAGGAAGCCAGTGCCACAGAAAGGTAAGGGTGGATGGTGACATTTATAGCACTTCATCAAATATTTGAATTCTTGGTGCTAGCTCAGCAGGTTAAGCCAACAGTTATGCATACTTTGGATTGATGTCTTAATAGTTTCAGCAAATCTCTGGCTTCTGTCAGTGTCGGTGGTATTCATAGTTTATCTTTATAAACTCAATAATCCCAGAGAGTATTTGGAATAAGGATGCTGTTTGAGAGGAGGTGCATAATACTGACTGATGGTTCTGTCTATCTCCTCTTTTCTAGCTATTGAGTGGAAAGATGCCAGAAGTATCAAGCATGCCCGGAGTGGACGGCCCTCGCGGGTGCCGTCACAGTACCAAGGAGGTACAGCAAATAGTTCTATAAAAGCAGTGATATAAAACATAAAACTGTTTATCGCCACGATGAAAGCTGATGCCTAAAACACAACTAGAAAATTAGAAAAAGTTGAACTTCTGTCCCAGGAGAGCCTTAAAATTTTGAAGTTCTGTTCATGGGGGAAAACGTCTCTCTTAAAATGTGTAATATGCTTCCTGTTGTCCTGCAGGTCATTTCAGTTGGGAGAAATACCTGAAGGAGACGGGTGCCACCGCTGCACCTGCCTCCTGCTTCAAACAGGTGAGTGACATCATTGCATCATCCCAGACTCTTTATCAAGCCTATGTGTATTTCTGTACTGTTTGAATGCATCCATCCCATGACAATTTGGCAGTGCCCTTCAATGAGATCCTGAGCATCTTTAGAGCGTAAATATTCCAGGCCCGCCGTCTTTGTTCATTTATTTATTTATTTTTTCCGCTCACCACCCAGAGCGCCACCCCTCCGCTGAACGAGTTCAAGGCTGGCATGAAGCTGGAGGCCCAGGACCCGCGTAACACCACGTCCACCTGCATCGCCACGGTGGTGGGGCTGACGGGCTCGCGGCTACGCTTGCGCCTGGACGGCTCCGACAACAAGAACGACTTCTGGCGCCTGGTGGACTCCTCTGAGATCCAGCCCATCGGCAACTGTGAGAAGAACGGAGGCATGCTGCAGCCCCCGCTAGGTGAGTGAACACACAGACTCAGAACCTAAAGGCTTTTATAAATAGAAGGTATAGTCTCAATCTTAAAATAATGATAGAGGAAGTTTCTTATCTTTTTTATTTTTATATATTTTTTTCCCCTGTCCACTAGATGTCAGTGATTGACAGGAAAGACCACCGAGTTTGATGCTTCTACCTATAAATAACTTGCTGATGCAGCTACGAAAGCTTCCTACCATTGATATTTCAGTATTGGCTGCCCATGGGAAAAGATACAGTAGCCCTCTGTAGTGTGCACATTTAGGCCAGATATAATAAGACCGTCAACAAAACAGGCTGATATTTCAGTGGTGAACTTTCTTTAAAGCCTATCTTTAGGTCTTATCTGCAGACAGTCAGTATTGAGTCATTGTTGATAGTTTTCGCCATGCTAGGCGAAGAGCAGCTATTCCTTTTAATGCCTCAAGCTTTGCAGAAGTTTACCACAAGACACTTAAATAATAAAACTGGGATATTTGTGGTCTGCATTTGTCTTCTTCTTCAGGTTTCCGTCTCAATGCATCCTCCTGGCCCATGTTCCTTCTGAAAACACTCAACGGGGCTGAGATGGCACCTTCTCGCATATTTCACAAGGTACCTGTACAAGGCTCACGAGCTCAACATGCACGTACACCTGTGAACTTGTTGCTTTTCAACCAGCATGAAACCAGCATGTTCATCCACTGACCATAGTGGTATTTTGATTCTAGAGTTCTCCAGATATTTTGGGGCTTTTTAGATGTCAGACTTTTTCTTAGAATTCCCCAAAATGGTTCACTGTCAAAATTGCCTTTAGAGTAAACAGACCTATTAATCTGTCATGACAAATATCAATATTTAGCTGTTTTTAGTCTACTGCCCCAATCCATGTGCATGCACAGACTGCTCACTGATGGCAACTTCCATACCTGACCCCCTTCCTCTCCCTCCCTGTTTCCCAGCAGGAGCCTCCCGCCCCGGAGCAGAACTCATTCCAGGTGGGCATGAAGCTGGAGGCAGTGGACCGTAAGAATCCCCACTTCATCTGCCCGGCCACAGTTGGGGCGCTGCGCGGCGTGGAGGTGCTGGTCACCTTTGACGGCTGGCGGGGGGCCTTCGACTACTACTGCCGCTACGACTCGCGCGACATCTTCCCGGTGGGCTGGTGTGCCCTCACCGGGGACAATCTGCAGCCTCCCGGCACCAAAGGTGAGGAGCGAACCAGAATGTGGGAGGTTTTGACTCTCTGGGGCGAAGCTGGAACTTTTATATTTTTTGACAAGCAGAATTCTCTTGGTTGTGGAAAATTATGTGTTTCCTGATAGTTCCCATGACTGATTTTGTTTTTATGATAACAGCCAAAACCAAAAGTATGTTTTTCCCCTATTAAATCCAATGCATAGGCAGTTTATTTGTATTTTCAACTTGTGCACACTGCGCTGTGATGTAAGAGAGTGTATTGCTTAACTGCAATGTTCTTGATATTCTTTTGCAATTTTGGCTTTGAAATCCAGGACTTTTTACAAGAAAGCAGCTTGTTCCCCGCAGTGACGGGACAAATTTCATCAACGTGCCTTGCAATAGTTTTACTACAATGCTTTTCAAGGAGCTGCCGATTTGCTCATTGCATTGTGGTTTGCACTTTGTCTGACTGCGAGCATCGTATCAGCAAGGCTAAATCAAGCCATCAAGGAGGATTTATGTGTCACTTCAAACTCTGGTAGTTCCAAGTCAATTCCAGATGACATTTTCTTTTGAACTACATTTTGCGAAAGTGACATTTCTGATCTCTTGCGGTATCTAACTTGGCTTATGAGCTGTTCAATTTAAAGTGTTACAAATGTGGTCTTCTGAATGAGTGCATTTCTGCCGCAGCTCAGCTTTTAACAGTGCTGTTTGAAAGGCTGTTTTCTAAAATCGTCTTCTATTTGTAGCGAACAAGGAGTTTTATAGCCGGTCCTACTTAAAGTAAGCAGCTGCTGAGATCTCGTAGCCGCGATAACTGATTCAGTATGAGATGCAAGAGCCACCAGAGTGATGTGTTGTGGAAAATGAAAGTGTAAAAAGGAAGAAGGGGATCAGAGGGTTATCGGCCACAAGGTCAGCTGTGTTCATCATCTGTCAGATTCCTTCACTTGTGCCGGTGGAGGACAGGATGTGAAGGAGGGGGAAAAAGAAACGGGGAGGAAGGGAGGACATGTCTTTGTAGTCAGTTAGTGTTTTATGAGGGCTTGGCGCTCGCCCAGTTGGCGCAGTCGAGAGGCATGAGGCAGTTGAAACGAGCCGGGGTGCCCCTCCACAGGCCCCTTGTTGGCACCCTGGTAAAAAGGCGCTGATTAGACAACCCAGAGAGGATTTAGTGGAGGGAGGTGGGGGGGGTGGAGGAGGAGGGTGAAATGAAAAGAGAGACATATGCCGTGAAAGGCGGACTGTTTACATTGTCAGCAGAGGGTGGGAGGAGAGAAGAAGAGAGGGGAGGAAAGGAAGAGAAAGGAGGAGCATCGTGGAGAAAGAATGGGAGAGCAGGACAGGGCAGGAGCAGAGGGTGAAGGAGAGGACAGCTGCACAGAGGACCAGACACATTAGACTTTCCTCGGGGGGAAGAGAGGTGAGTGGAAGTGAATGAAAGAGGGGGAACCCGCTTCGGAGAGGCATAGATTGAAAACTCCTGCGAAGTTATCTTACTGTAATACGAAGCCGGGCGGTAGTGGTTGTGGTGAACTCGATGAACTCGGTGCACTCAAGGGAGAGGGAAAAACAAGGGGGTTCTTGTTGCTTGTTGAGCGCTTGTTGCGCCCGTGTTGACGAGCGTTTGCCATTGATCAACACGTAACCCACAGCTGTTTACCTCTTTTCAGACACATTATCCAGGAATTATCCAAGGTGTTGAGGATCAATTGTGGCTTTTTTCTTATTTAAACTCTCAAAGGCTCACTTATTAAAAGTAGCAGTCGCCTGCAGACTGAGCCGTGCATTGATTTGTGTGCCCATGTGAAAGTGTGTTTAATAAGTACAGCGTATTTAGCACCGCAAGCCCCGCAGGCCAAGACGTGTGTTAATGGATGTGGCCACTCCTCTCGTAAATCTGTCCGGGGTTGATCCAGGACAAATACCACTGCAGTTTACTCTATACAGTGTGGGTGTGTGTGCATGTGTGTGTGCGCGGCTTGCAGGTGCATGTGAACCCAGCTATCTTGGCAATACTGTGATACTGTTTTCTGCATGACTGTTTTTTTAAGTCTTTATATACGGGCCCATTGTGCGGTTGAACCTTGAGAGTATGTATGTGCTGCACACGTCCCAATGTTGGCAACACGATTGTGTTTGTCATTTTGAAATGCTACACCTTAAGAAAGGAAGGGTGTGCACCCATGGGTGGGAGGTTTGGAGATAAATCTGAACACAGATTTATCTCCAACACACAGCTGTCAGCAGCTCCCTTCTCAGGCTCTATTCGTCAGGCATATATGGTGTTGACACGTCTGTTCCTCTCATTCAAGACAAGGACTTGTAAGTAGAGCAGAAGAAAATGATCTTTCATTTGCAGTGTCCCTTCTTTTAAATCAGAGCTTTGGGTTTTTTATGCATTTGATGTCTGATTACTTTTCAGCTCATGTCTCATCCACTCCTCAGTCGCTGTCCGTAACTTATGAATTAATTGATGCATTTTGTCCTGAAACGTGTCAAATCTAACCGACTGTTCATCTACTCATTCGCCATGGTTTCTCCTGTCTTGTATGTATATCACATTATCAAAATCATGCTTTGTTCACGCAATAGTCATTTGAATCTGTAAAACAAAACTTGCAGGACTCTGATTCAGTCATCCAGGTTGCTGATTATGGCTAATAAGCAAAATTGCAGAAGTGTGAACCCTTTCTGAAGTTCTCTGGCTAACCTGCTGCAGTTTGTTTTAATTTGCGCGCAGCACCATATGGATCGGGTTTGTCACATCGGAGAATAAGGTGCCAGAAGGTTTGGACAAGCCCGCCAAAGTATTTGAAAGTCAGTATAATTTATTTTTCCGCGATTCACAGCTGACTTGACACCGCTGAAATTGTCTTGATCTCCTAAGCCTCCCCCCATCTGCTGCTCCGAAACAGGTTGTAAACAAAGAATTATCTGCAACTTCACCTTTATTTTCTCTCTCCAGGCAACCTGACTGAGAGCGAGGGCTGCGCAAATAGTTGTGTGAAACGTTATATCATGATTTCAGTTTCCACAGTTCGTATTGGCACATTCGCGTTTTTGGCATATTGAACCTTTTAGATGGAACATTCAGCAGCAGTTGAAAATAGTCATAATAGTAGTAATTTAAGTTTTACTCCTGAAATCATCAAGACTGTTACTCAATTAACAGTTTTGATCTCAGTATGTCGCAAAATTATTTTGGACATTATTGCACAGCCAGACTGAGAACATACTCTCATGTGCTAATGAACTGAACCACGAGGCAGACTGAAAAGTGAATCATGCTTTGACCGTCGTCCAGCGTTGGCTAAATTGAGTTTATTTCAGAAGAGCTGTGAACTGTGGAGTGTTTACATGCACGAGTAACTGCCAACCAAACTCTGAATCCACTGAGGAGGTTGAATCAGCAAGTGAGCAGTCGTTCGCACAACTTCAGCTACAACTTCAGTATCTGTCTTGCCCTCGCTTGACCTTTCACCCCTTTTCCCTCTGCTCTCTCACTGTTAAACACACGGCAGCTCGAGTGGCTCGGTTAGGTCTCTTAAGTCTGTAAGTGTGAGAAGAGATTAGAACCGAGGCGTGGAGGAGAGGAAGGCTTTTTTACTGCTGACATGTGTGACCCTCGCTGCTGTTAAACCGTCGTTCCCGGCTGTTTTGTCTCAAGAATCAAAAGTTGAGCTGTTATGAAAGGTCCGTATTCACTCATCCAGTAAGGAAGAACAATTTTGACAACAGAAGTTAACTTTGGGGCTAATTATCGTGATAATGAAGCGAACACGGCTCTCTCTTTCTGCAATTCACTTTCAGCTCTTGGGGGAAAATATGGAGGGAGGGGGATTAAATGAGAAGAAAATGAGATGTTAAAACTAGGGATCTGGTGTAAGTTAAGGATTTTGGGCACTGGCCTGCTAGCCTGGATAAATTATTACTAGGCCAGCACAGATGATGTAATAACCAAGTTTGACATGACAGATGATGCTCATTAAATTTTATTCACGCATAAAAATCATAAGTTTGTGTTCCTTTTGCTATTACTGTATTATTTATATTGTACTCATTTTTTCTTATGACAAGTTCTGCAAACACAATTTCATGTTCAAGGTTAACATGATCACATATACATACATACAGAATGCATGAAAGAATCCCAAGTTTGTTCCTCTGTAGGCGTGATCTTTGTTTTGTTTTGTTTGGATGAGGTTTGTTTCGCGGTGCTGCTGCTGGCGTTGTTTACATTAGACAGACACATCTGTCAGTGAGCTTCGCTCTCTCTCTCGCTCTCCATGGATTCTTACCTGATGAGCCACAAGCAGTGAGAGTGTAACACATGCAAGTGTGTGTAACACAAGCCGCCTCTTTGTTTGCTCCAGCTGAATCCAAACTGGGTTATTATGGCCTTCAGCACAAAGGCTTTTTGGATGTGTGTGTGTGTGTGTGTGTGTGCGTGTGGTTGGCCTGTGAGTGTTATATCTCATGAAGCTTTCGTTATGCAACCACAGGGCAGGACACTCATTTGTAAATGAACCAATAGCCTAGTTGTCATGCATTATTGACAGTCATTGTTAGTTCTGTATATTTTACCAGTTTAATTTGGTTGTTTTATATGAGATGAGATTCAGAATTTGCTGAACTTAGAATACAGATTTTAGGTTCAGCCTACAATGCTAGTAATTCCAATCTGATGCCTCAACTTATTGTTTGATGTTTTTTGTTGCCATGCAACTGTTTCTTACCAGTCTCCCTTTTTTTCTTCTTCCTCTGTTTCTCTTTGCCCCTGCAGTCGTGTTGCCTAAGAGCCTTGGGGCCTTGACAGACGGGAGTGTGGAGAACCCAGCCATGCACCCCACCCCCACGGTGGGCAGACCTCCAGGTCAGAGAGGACGCAAGCCAGGCCGCAGGAAAACCAAGCTAACGGGGCCTTGGAGCCAGAAGGGCTCAGTGGTGGGACCGCAGAGCACGCAGCCAGGCAAAGGTCTGGAGCCCATCAAGATCCCCAAGAAACGTGGGCCCAAGCCTGGCAGCAAGGTAGGGCTGGGGTTAAGGGCGGTTGGTTGCAGTTCACACTTTGCTCACTTTTACATGGCATGATGAGTTACACCTTGGCCTAATAGCATCCATGTGTTGGAGCGCTGCCTTGTGATGCTGTCTACACTGCAAACATCAGGTCCATGTGTCAAGTCAAAACGTAAATAAACGAGCAGCAATAAATTAGAAGCTCGAGATTTGATTTATGTGATTTTGGTTACAGCAATAAGAGCGAGTAGTAGAGGAACAGCTGACGTATCCATCAAAGACAGAAATGGGGTGTTTGTCGGTGCATAGGTGGTACATAGGGCAACTTTTTGGGCAGTATTGACAAGGAAGCGTTCAGGCAGTTATCTCTGCATTGTGGCCTTAATTGCCTAGAAACATCTTGCTGTCTGCTGGTAGGAACATTATCGATGTAAAATTTACCATATTTTGGCCCAGAATTCACATGACGTGTACTTCTTCTTGCCTTTGCGTGTCCCCTGGCTCTTTGTTTTTAGCTGGCCTGGGCAAAGAGAGCCGGTTGGCTGGAGGGAGCCATGGCCGGCCCGGGACGGCCCGTGACGGGACCAGGACGACCCAGGGGCAGACTGCCTGCCAACTGGGCACAGAGGATGGCTCTGCAGCAGGCCCAGAACCAGGCAGAACCCATCAAGATCCCAAAGAAAAGGGGGCCCAAGCCTGGCAGCAAGGTAACTGTCACCACATCAGAGCATTTAGTTACACGAGTGTAAAATGCAGAAAAGGTTGGCTGAGTGGAATTTTTTTTTTCCAGCAGAGAATACATCGCTAATTAAATTTTTAGTACTCCAGTTTGACTGTATGGATCGTTCAATGGCCCGGGACAGTGACATCTTAAAGGATAAGTCCGGTATTTTTAAACCTAGGCCCTATTTTCTCACCTTTTTGGGCCTAACTTATTAATAGAGACAAAAATTTGAGGTATTCGTCCACAAAAGGTCTTTCTCTGTAGGGCTCAGATTGACAGGCCAATCTGAGTCTGTCATTGGCAAAACAAGCACTTGTAGTGGAGGCACTTTGATGCAGACAAATGCACTTTTGGATTATATTGCTCATATTGGACTGATTCCAAATTTTTTGTCCGTATTAATCATTTAGATCCCAAAAAATGAGAAAATAGGGCCCACGTTTAAAAATACAGGAATTATCCTTTTATTTGGGCTAGTTGACTCACTGTCACTGGCCTGGTTTCTGGTCTTGCTGTTTCACACCTGGTGATAAGCCTGTTATCTTTATCCTTCTCCTCTGCCACCGGTCCACCCTCTTCCCCTCTGTTGTGATTTTTTTTTTTCTGACTAATCCGATTGGACATCACCTCAGAGTTAGTTACACAGGATTCCCACAGGACTTGAAAATCCTTGAAAGTTCACGGATGTGATAAAAATTAAATAAGGCCATGTAAGTCTTTATAAATGAATGGATGGCCTTTGACGTACTTGCTTTTTTATTAAAATACAGTACATGACTTCATTAACATGCCTCAGCAGTCTGTGCTTTTCTCAGTCTTTGCATCGACACTTCACATTCTGACGAAAACCCTGCAATGAAGATTTTTATTGATATAGTAGCAGTTTTGAAATGAATTATCTCAATTTGATTTTTCAACATGATGAGGCCATGAGTAAAAAATGAGGCCTTTGTGCCGTCTCACCCTGAAGACAGAGCTGTATAACTTGAACAAGGCAGCTGGTACTCCAAATTACAAAGCAAAAAGGAAAAAAATTTCTTACATTGTAGAAACATCGGTGTTATTGGGTTGAAAATGAATGAATGTCATACAATTACAGTTACAATTTGCCATTTAGCAGGTGCTTTTATCCAAAGCGACATACACATGAGATTTTAATACAACACAAGCAAGGTATTCATTCATATCATTTGTCGGTGATTTCCAAGTGAAGTGGATCGGGCTGGTGTATTTTTAAAGACACCACCTGTGACAGTTACCACAAACACAGCGGTTGCACACAACAGGAGCTGGCAGCACCAAGCCTTCATGTTGGCAGAGCAGGTAGCTGACAGCCTCACATCAGGTCCCATTTGAGTCTTGGCAAAGCTGAGAAATGGAGACCAGCCTCGTGAATTATCCTTATGGCTTTCTTCTGTGTTGTCAGTCCATGTTAATACTTGCTACTGCATTCACAGAAAAGCTTTCAGGGCTCAACCATGAATGCACTTACAGTACTGTAAGTGTAGTAAGAGCCAATTAATACAATCAAACACAGGGTTACTCGGATAATATAAATATCGAGGCAGGCTGCCAAGGGAGCTGCTCCCCCGACGAAAAAAATCCAATAATCAGAGATGGAAATTGAACTCGCCTGCTTGTCAGTGCCTTTTTTTTTTTTTTTTTTTTTTTACTGGGCCAAGACGATCGTTTAGCGTAGTCTGGTTTGTGAGTGAGCTCTTCTGAATGTGTAAAACGGCTCTTCTGCAGGTCTACATTTGAGAAGCTGGTTGCTTTTATTTTGCTGTGTGTGAGACGCTTCACCTGCAAGACAAGTGTGGGGCTGTTATGTCTGTGTTTGTGTGCAGTGTGTGTGTGTGTAACTTATCAACTCTTAACCTGTGAAAGGCTACTGTATTAGCCTACACTTTGAAGTTGTAATAAAAGTATCCTCCTCAAATGAAAAATAGCTTATCACACCCATTGACAACTTCACCTGATTCACTGATTCCTGCTGCTCAGTAACCCTCCACTCTTAGTAATCAATTACTTTATGAAAAAACAATTACATGTATTTTTGCCACTTGATCTGCTTAAAATAATACTAGGGTAATTCTAAGCCTTATAATATTGAACTCTGTATTACATGCATGCCCACATCTAATGTCTTGACTGTAATGACCCAGTAAAATGACACATTGATGACACAGTCAAACGATAAAGAGGATGAACTATCTGGTCGCCATGCAAAACAACGCAGTCAAATGACAGGGAGTGCAACAAAACAACAGAAGTACAGACGAATGTTTTGTCAGGTGAGCAGGTGACAGACAATCTGATAGTCAAAGTAGTTTTGCCACATCTGAAGTACAGTACAAAGTTGAGTAGACAGAGACTGATGTTTTGTCACATGGTCCGTCAACATAGACAGTGTGCATGTTGACATAATTTTGGCACAAATGGAACCTCATAAAAATGTGAATGAATGTGTGTGCGTTTGTGTGTGTGTGTGTGTGTGTGTGTGTGTGTGTGTCCATTCCAGAGAAAACCGCGGGTGGTCCCAAACCCGGTGCCCACGTCCCCCACCAGCAGCACCCCAGAGCCCGACACCAGCACTGTGCCCCTGGACAACGCCACCATCCCCAACTCTGCACTACAGGCTCCCACAGGTACATGGCACCCAAGGGACTTGACACTCATAACATAATTATTGATGGACACATACTTGTGTGTATGTGTGTCTAATGACTGTTGAGCAGTTGATTGCAAATTATGTACAGGTTAATAAGGTTTTGCACAAATCTTTGCAAGTAACTAAATTAAGGTACAATATTTTTTATGGTTCGACACCACATATATTAACACTTTGTATTAAAGCATATTGTTGTGTAATGCTGAAATATTAGTCAGTAGACCTTTTCACAGCAGTCATTTTGACAGTAAATAGTAGATAAACACAGGTGTTACTAATGGCATTAATGAAGTTTCTTTACCTAAATGGAACAGAGCCTTAATTAATGTGATTAGTAACACCTGTGTTTACCCACTATTTCATGTGAGAAAGACTGGGCTCTGGTAACTTGTAATGGGCATTTTTAATTATTTTTTACATTTGATTGATAAAATTATTTGAAAATAATGGTCAGTCGCAGCCCAGTTGTTGTAAAAGTACGTGCTGTGTGTGTGTGCTTGTGTATGGATAGATAGATAAATTACTTATATAGTGCAGGGATGAACTGTGTTTAAAGCGATGTTTGTTAACAGTTCAGTTGCTGTTGTTTACTAGTAAGTCTAACATGACTGTATTCCACAAGACACAAAATCTGTACCAGCTGAATTCTGACATGGCTGTAATCTAATATAAGATGTTGGACCTCTGATGATTGTTGTTTGAACATGTCGTTGTGTCCCGCAGTATGTGTGTACCTGAACAAGTACGGCAAGGTTGGCCCTCATTTGGACCAGCGGCGCGTGCAGCAGCTGCCGGACCACTTCGGGCCGGGCCGGGCCTCTTCGGTGCTGCAGCAGTGTGTGCAGGCCTGTGTGGACTGCGCCCACAACCAGAGCACCGTCTTCTCCTGCCTCAAGTCTGGCCACGGCGGGGAGGTCATCTCAGGTGGGGACTTCAATGAGGAGCAGCTGGAGTGCCTTAGCTATTTCTTCTGCATGTGTTCCTGTCATCTGTGTTTCATTTTTATATTCTAAGGAATTAGATCATTTGAAAGAATGGGATGTTTTTTTCCCTTCCAGGATTTGAGTTATTAATGTCCTCTTTTTCCTCCAAATTTCTCTCTTAAATTGCATTTTTTCTTTTTCTTTTTTTATGCTGTGCTGATCACACAATTCAGTATCAGCATCAGTTTTTAAACTAGCAAAAGTACCAGTATTGATACTAGAAAAAAAGCTGTTCCTATAAAACTTTTTACAAGGATAAGGACTCTTCTCATATCAGGAAACACAGTAAAACTTTTTCATCACTGGTGTCCAGTGCAACAGTGGAACACTTCAGTCCAACCTGTGACCCTCTGCCTGACCTTTGCCCTTTCCCCTCCATGCTCCCCCCCCCTGCAGCCTACTTTGACCAGCAGCAGCACACCCTGACCCTGCCCACCGTCAGCAGCGTCACCTACGTGCTCCGCTTCCTGGAGAAACTCTGCCACAACCTCCACTGCGACCCTCTGTTTGGCAGCCAGCCCGTCGCCAGAGGAGGCCTGCACTACGACGGCCACACATACACAACAGGTCAGGGCTGCTGCTCGTACAGAGTGCACGTTGACATTGTGATATCATATTGCTACTCACATACTCTTTTTTTTGTGTGCACGTAAAGGGCATAACATTCTTACAGTAGGCTGAATAAGCTCACAATATTTTTAGGACCTCAAAAATGTGACAGCTGGGAAATGCCAATTTTCTAACTCAGATAATGACAGCATGTAAAACTACAATTCTGTCTCAGAGAAACTGCTTTTGTTTATACTGCCATCTTTACTATGACAACAACAATGTTGGTCTGATTTTAGTGTTTATTTTTTTAGGTATTTATTTTTTATTAGATAACAACCTCCCTGCAGCAAAGGCAAATTATCTGTCTGCCTGATTCATGTGGAGATGTTGGCAGGACGCTCCCAAGCAGCAAATCCTTTATATGATGAAGGGAGGCTCATCATAGGTTTTATCCTGTCGTGCAAACAGTAATAACCAGTTTTGTGTGTGTTAAACTTCAAAGGTCATGACTGGGATTTAGATTTTATGTCAAGAACAATTATACTCATAACTCATAACTTGTGCTGTCTGCCAGCTGCATATCCATGCACTAACATGCAATCAGCTGTCTACTTTTTTGTTGGGGGGAAAAAACATTTTTGGAGCCCCGTAAAATATTCCACCCTGACAGCAGATCATCATGCTGCCTGTTTGTGTATATTGTTGACATCGCTCGCCTTGTAAACAGCCTTCTGATGCGAACCTCGCTTCCTTGTTTGTGCACAATGTCAAGTTTGATTTGTTCCCCTCAAAGAATTCAATTCTTGACTGTGAATGCACTCCTGAGTGGCCCACAGCTCAGCTACCAACATCATCAATAAACTGCCGGTTCATCAGCACAGATCCCAGGAAAGCAAAACAATCCACAGGCCGTCCGGTCCGGCAGGTTTGAGCTGGTCAGTTTTGTCTTCAGAGCGTGCTGAGTCGTGGTATTTTGTCATCGAACATCGACTTAGCAAAAATCTTTTAACCTCCATCCCAGTCTCAGGAGCCTCAGCCCTGCTGGTTTTCATTCTAGACATTTAATCAGGGACGGTTTTACACCTTGAATGCAAAGCGAATGCACTTAACTACTTGATGGGATAAAAAACCAGCAGTAGTCGAAGTCTTGAGAACCAGGACTGAAAACCACTGGGTTAACTCATGCATGATGCCTTAAGTCTGCGATCATGTTTTTTTTAAAATACAGCTGTGTTTTGGGTTTCATCCAGAGAGAGAAGAGACAACAAGAATGACTGCATACAGAGACAATCTGTGTGTGTGCGCAGGTGTGTGTGCAGGTGTGCATTTGCGTGTGTGTAACCGGAGAAGGATCGGGGAGACACAGAAGGGCAGAGAGCTATAAAATGAAGGAGTGCGGCTGAATGTGTTCTTGTCAACGCTATTCCATTTGTTTGAAATGCTAAATTATTAATGAATGTTGGTTGAGTTTAGTAAAAGTTTAAAACATCACTCCTGAAATATTCAAAGGATATCCATTGACCGTTTCAGGTGTACACAATT
>OMLF01013120.1:0-10259 GCA_900302615.1 Holocentrus rufus | reverse complement strand
CAGGAATTGTAAAAGTGCAATGGGAAAACCCTGAGAAATCCCCAAGCATTAGAAAAAAAATCCCTCCACCTAATTTCTAATTTCTATCAACTGGAGAAATCCTTGTATTTTCTCGTTCCTTTTCTAGTATGTTTTCTCTCTCTCTCTCTCTCTCTCTCTCTCTCTCTCTCTCTCTCTTTCGGTTTGCCTGTCTGTCGCTCGATCAGAATGCGGCTTTTGGGCTCTGACTTATATTGAGAAAACAGCAAGCTGCCACAGGAAGACAATGTTGCGTTCAGCAGTTGCTGTGGGTGGGCTGAAAACAAGAGAGCGAGAGAAAAACAGAACTAACTGTAAACGTCTCAATGTGTCCCACCCTGCTTAGCCTGCGTCTAGACTGGCCTATGCGAGGCAGGCAGCAGTCATAACAAGGGATTGGGAGAGCAAACAGGGCTGTTTGGCATCATGGCCCCTTACACTATGAAGTCACAATCATTAAGACACAAAACTCAGCATTTAATTGGTGCTAAACAAGGACCTCAGAGTGCAGCGTACAATTATGAGATATATGTGGAGACAGGCTTCTGCCAGCATGCCCTATGTGCCGCTCTTGGCCCTCCAGAAAGACCATCTCACCAGATTGGTACCGGGCATGGGACCTGCTGCAACCGTTACTAAGCACTGTGCCAAGACACTTGGCCTACTTATGAGCCTTTCTCTTCACAAGCCACCAAAAAAACCTCACGCACCCTCAAGTGTGTTTTTGTTATTTGAGCAAGTGTAAGAGTACATTCAGGTCGAGACACTTCAATTTGAACCATGCATCCCCATGATATCATGCTTCAATTTGGTATTGGTAAAACACTGACATTGCACAAATGGACAAATGAAAATAGATGCTTCGTCTTTAAGGATGGAGGTTGAGTCAAAAACTGAGCAATCAGCATGCTCTATTTCTGGTTGCAGGCGACAATAGTGCTCTCATTTTTCCCTTGTTACTCATGATGTTGCTATAGATGCCTGTGTTGACAATGTGGAGGGCTAAATATGGTGATGACATTCCCAACATGACCTCAATCAAACGTTTCATAGCCTGGAGGCACAGAACAATCCAACAAACTCAGCCACTCTAGAGACTCTCTTTACCCTCATTTAATAATGAACACAGCTAAATGAAGAAAAAAATGTAGGGTATTGTTTTACACCAACTGGTTTAGGTTGAAAATGGAGAGGGGTTTTTGACTTTGTCATTTGTTCAAAGCTACTGGTGGCAGGGAATATTAACTGAGTATTCTGTTTTCTCTGACCACCCACTGTGCTAGCTCTGAAAAGGTAACAAATGCCACTGAGGCAGGGCTTACAAGTCTTAAGTCAGTTAAACCCCCTTCAAGGTAAGCATTCTCTGGTCAGTCTCACCTCCCCCAACCACACACACACCACTCTTTACAAGCAAAGAAATTTAAAGGGTTGTTATGGAGAACTCTTCAAATGCTGCTTTGTCAGAAAAACCAGCCTTTAACAGGAGTATTTTACCATTATTTTGTCTCAGCCATTTCTCAAGTATCTGTAATGTCAGTCCATGGCATTTGCTTAGCTAATCGCCAAGATTGAAACTCGGGAATCCTCTTTGGATAAAAGTACCTGAGATATCAGAACAGATGTACTTTGATTTGAATTATAATATAATCTCAATCAAATACAGCTCCTTTTATCTAATTGGCACAAAGGCACAAGTAAATACCACCTCATGTATCAATTATTACCATCAGTGGCACTGTGTCTTACATTAGCTTTGAAAACAATACATCAAGGAGAGATAAGTTACTGAAAACCCAAGAGATTTGGAGTGGAGTCAGTGCACAGACCTATATATCCTTTCCAAAAACCATAAATATTGTATCTGTTTAAACGTTTCCTCCACAGACTTGAAAGGAACAGAGGCTTCCCTTCACCCCCAGGTTAACCTAAGCACTTAACTAGCTCTCCAATGCCTGGGGGAAGAGCTGTGCAATGAATGGAAAAGCAGGCCACACTTCTATCCAGGCCATCTTTATTGATCCCCAAAACCCTTTTCACAAAGACCATCCCCCCCATCTTGACCACAAAAAAAGGGGACAATATAAACAACCAATAAATAAGAATCTGCGCGATTAAGGCGGTTCTACATCTCCAATAGAACACAACAGTGTGGACATTTCTGGAGTTATACAGCTTCATACAGTACAAGCAGTAGATTTTGAGAACATCACATCTAAAAGGCAGCACTTTTCCAAATCCAAAAGTGAACCATTTAAAATTTGGATGAGACTCCCATTCAAATGCGTGAGATAACATTGTACTTCTGCCTCGTCTCAGTTTTGTTAGAAAATCCAAGCTCCTCTTAGATGACCTTGTCATCTGAGCTTATTTTTAACACCAGGCCAATGGAATGGGAAAAAAATACATGAACAGAGACCTTAGTTTCAAATTTCTCCCCATCCCACCCCTCAAAGGAAAAAAAAAATCACCAAAATCATGATTCCCAAAATGGAGAATCCCTGTTGGCGGTTGTTTTCTATATTATTTTTCTCAGACAGCAATAAATAAATACACTTTTTACTGATAAACTGCCATGAAGTCCAGGTGTGGAGGCTACACAGTGTCATAGCATTGTTCAGAGTGGCTTCTGAGAATTTCAGCATTACTTTATTACATTCATGTCCAGGAGATGGGAGAGGTGGAACTGGGCCTTAAGCCAACCACCCTCTGGCCAGTAGACTTGAGACTTGAGCACTTGCATTCACTGTGGCTATCCAGAGTTAGCGTCTCTTTTGCACGCCCTGCACTCCAACTTGGCTTAGTTGTACTGGGCGGTGCTCATAAAATAAAAAGTGAAGAGCTGAGCAGTTGTCATCGATCCTGGACAATTCTCACTCTTCTGTCTCCGTCCATGCCCATTCTCCAGAGTTCTTGATCAGGTCCTCTCAGCAACTCACGGTGCTGGGCTGTTGTTTGCTGACAAAGTCCGAGATGAAGTCAAACTCATTCTGGCCCAGGTAGAGTTCTGGCAGCTCCTGGACTCGGTCCAGGCCCAGCTCCATGACCAGCGAGGTCAGGACCTCCTCATCGATCATGTCCGCGTCCATGCCGTTCAGGGCCAAGGCCGGTCCGGCCATGTGCTGCATGTTAGCCAGTTGGGCTGGGTTCATGCGGTACTGGGTCGTGGGGCCCATGTGGTTCCCGCCCATAGGCCCCAGCGGGTGTCCGTGGTACTGGGTGTTGAGCTTCTGCAACTGCATGCTGGCCATGAGCTGCTGGGATGTTAGCCCTCCGTTCATGAACTGTTGCTGCTGCTGCTGTGGGTGCTGGGCTTGTTGCTGCTGGTGTTGCTGTGGATGCATGTGATGCTGTTGCTGTTGGGGGTGATGCTGCTGTTGCTGCGGCTGGCCATTATACATCATGTTACCAGAGGTCATCTGGTGGTGACCCATCTGGGCCCCGTTGAGCTGTCCATTCATGGGTCCTCCCACCATGCCCTGCCGCTGCCTCATGGCTGCCTCCATGTTAGCTTGGGTGCCGCCATAGTGCATCATCTGGCCGTTGGGCAGCGCCCGCATGCCTGGCTGGTTGGCATGCTGTTGGTGACCTGCCTGCAGGCCAGCGTTCATGCCCATCCTGTAACCGTGGAGACTAGCGCCCGCTGAGCTGTGATTCATGGGCATCATCAGATGGTCAGCCATGCCTCCTGTCTATGAGCATAGAGGGGACACTGTTAGAGAGGACTTGATTCTCAGACAATGCAATGGACAGACAAGATTCTTGGCAACCTTGGGAGCATGGTTAGAATGGGGAGTAATGTTGGCATGCCATGTGTATATTAAGTTGTCCTTCAGTGTGAACCAGCATAAACCTGGTTAAGATACACAAAATAGTGTTGATGTTGCCCTGCTGTACGTGATGGGCAGTGCAAGACATTTCATTGCAATTGGCCAACCACAGCAATTAAAACTCCTCACCTTCATTGAAAATGGGAAAAAATAATTATCAGTTTAGCTTTGATATCACAATGTCATCTCAAGTCAAACCACCGAAGACGCTTCCTGAAAAAAATCTGCAGGGTTGTTTTGCTTTTTGGCGAACACTGAAAAGCTTATTCTTGTGTTGACTCTTGTTAAAATCTCCCCTCTTTATGCCAAGGAATGAACGCCCAGGTTGCAATCCAGGTAACATTCTAGGTTGTTAGGATACATTTTTTCCCAGCTGGATAATTCATGCATGGCTGGGTCGAGAAAACAAGACAATCGTGCCTCACATAATGCATTGCTTAAAGCCTATCTATGTTGCATGTCAGTTGAGACAGAAAAAATGTCTACTGTCGGTTACATTTTACGCACGTAAGGTTGCAACAAAGAACACTGACATCATGCAACATCTCTCCAACAGCTGAATCACCAAATTTCGTGAAATTCAACAACAAAGACTCCGTGTTTTATACACTCGTTCTAGTCGTTCCGGGGTTTGTATCCAATAATATTACCAACAACGAAGACTACTATTATCCTTTTTTTATTCCCGAGTTTTAAACAAGGGAATGCAAACAATGGAGCAGCAGCAGCAGCAGCAGCCCTTGAGACCACCACAGACCACAAACCCCAATTTCTCTAACAAATAAATCCGATAAAAATCACTTACCCGTGTCCGCTACGTTTCACAAAGTTGCGCGACTTTGCTGCAGCTCCGTCTTTTTTCACAGTTTTGCTCTGCAAGGCGAGGCTCCTCCGGATTACTGTATGTATTCCACAGGGTTACGCTTCATGCTCAAGCGGGGACGGTGTGCACAAAGACTGCCGCATCAGATCTTGAAACGACTGCCTATTTTCTGGGTCAACTCAGGGATTATGTACATCTAAAAAGCTCAGAGGAAGGCAGTCGGGGAGAGGTGGAGCCTCGGTCCTGCCTCTTCTTTGTTCCTATTGGCCCTACTTAATATAATTGTGCATGGGCGTAGAAAAAAAAGGGCTGTTGGAGAACTGTGACACACTAGCCAATTTAAATACCCTCCTCCCCACTGTCTGTTTTTTGGACATCTGGTTTGTCTTCTTCAGTAACTGTTGCTCATGTGTTTGCATTTGAAGAGACAAGGGCTCACCAATATTTGATTACGTTTCAGTCATTTTAGATAGATAGATAGATAGATAGATAGAAAGATAGATACATAGATAGACATGTGTTTTGGCTTGGGTGAAGGTGTTAAAGTGTGTGTGTGTGTGTGTGTGTGTGCGTGCGTGTGTGCGTGCGTGTGAGCAAGCATGCAAACCCATAGCATGCATGCTTATGTGTGGTTATGTGTGTGTGTGTGCAATATTGGTATGTACACATGCATGTTCACAACTTGTCTGCGCCAACAGATCTGTGCGGCCTGTGTGCATGTGTAGCATGTGCGCTACCCGCTGCTGTGTGCATGTTACACTTCATCTCCAAGATCACTGTTGGTCCATGTGACCCACCAGTCTGCTGTGTGTTTGCCTGAGCGAGGGAGCGGAGGGAGGGCAGTGGAATGTAGCCTGCATGCTATTCTAGGCCACACCGGCTGCAGCAACACTATAGCTACTGCTGAGTGTGTGTGCGCGAATGTGTGTGTTTGCCAGTCTTTATGTGTGTCAACATGGCTGTAACTATGTGTGTGCGTGTGTGTGTATGTGTGTATGTGGGTGTGTGTGTGTGTGTGTGTATTTTCACTCTGCAGATGCACGTGTCTCTGATTGCCTACTTCAGTACAAGGACCTCTTGCTTGCAATTGCAAATGAATGGAACCACTTTGGGAGAGCGAGCCATTCTATTGTCCAGGGAACTCATCTGTAAATGGGCAGCCATTGGCAGACGT
Organism: Holocentrus rufus; assembly: GCA_900302615.1. NCBI lineage: Eukaryota > Metazoa > Chordata > Actinopteri > Holocentriformes > Holocentridae > Holocentrus > Holocentrus rufus. The sequence continues at coordinate 4,417 of OMLF01013120.1, read as the reverse complement.
TTGTCATTGTTCGACATTGGTCACTGGTCACTTTAAGCTTGTGTTAATAAGCCAATCCCAGGTGTGGGGACTTTCTGAGAAAGTCACCCAGCCAGTTAGTCCAAACACAGAATCAACACAAGTCTGCTGTGCTTTGATGCAACATTTGCTGGGGCAGTGTCCTGTGCAAGGTTACTTTCCTCTGCAACAGTATGAGCCAGATATGCATTGAAAACTGCATTGAAACAGTCTTTATTTTCATTCCAGGGCCAAAAGCTCTTAATGGCCTCATTTGCATGAGAGTGAGCAGGCAACATGTCCAAACCTTCTGGAACTCACCAATCAGATCAAGCCGTCTGTTTCAGACCCAAGATATTTGCATGGAATCCTAATCAGCCATGATTGTGGTGGCAGATATGCATTTGTAATTATATATTCCTTGAGCAGGCTTGCGTTGTTATAATCAGAAGAAGGGTACATTGCAGCCTCATTCCTTTCAGTCGGTTTCTTCTGATTGTATAGGTTTCACTGGTTTATCCACCTCTTTGATTGTGGTCTTAGAGTTGAGGGAGGAGCTTCCAAACACCTTGCCTTTGGCAATTTATTGATTTCCATCTGTATGTATGTCTGTATGTGTATGAGCGAGAGAGAGAGAGAGAGAGAGAGAGTGACAGAGAAAAAGCGCAAAAGAGAGTTCATGTGACTCTGTTTATAGGAGCAATAGGCTGCAAGTACTGCCTCTGATCCCAGCTTGGACACACCCTCGGTACTGCAATGTACAATAAAAAATGTTGTAGTTCCAATAACCAGTTTTGATAAATAGAACAATTATAACCATCTCATGGAAGCTCACCTCTGGCTGTTAATTTAGCCACTCAAGAGATAGACTTCACCTTCCCCAATCACAAGCCTTTTGGGTAAAAGGCTCCTTTATTTCAGTCAACGAGCCTCTGTTTGTTGATATAATGGCGGCTATCATGCATCGCTTGCAGTCTCTAGAGTCATCTTTGTTGACAAGCTGGATGCTTCCATCACAGATTGTGCTGGAATGTGGTTTCTCTGCTCTGTTATTGTTGGCACTCCAGGTATTGCTTTCTGCTCTGTCTTCAGAAAGCAAGAGCTGTTTTGTTCTCAGTCCTTACATGAAACTCCTGGTCATCAGAGAAGGTCGGGGGCTGCGCAAAACAACTTTTGCTTATAACCCCCCCTCCACCCTTCCACCCTCCTCCCCACATTGTTATGTAACAATCTAGCTATAGTAGCTTGGTTGCACATGAATGACAAAACATGTTCAAGGTGGTGTACTCGCAAGCAAATATAAAGGTAAAAAAAGTGTCTGGTGTCTTGTGCCGTTAGCAGGGCAGCCTCACAAAGTTAAGCCTACAGTACATTGGGGGTAAAATCATTACTGTCTTTCTTTTTGTGGAAAACCAGTCACATCACTGAAAATAGGCTGCCTCACTGTAAAAAGGAAATGCCACAAAACAGATAGTTGTATAAAAAGCCTATTGTGGTTTCTTAATGTCAATCAGAAAAAGGTGACCTTTTATGCCACCATCACTTGAACTTCTTCCACTTCTTGCCTGAGTTCACACAATACAGAGTAACTGAAGGAAATTCTTCAGCAACAAGAATTTTATAGCTGATGTTCAGTGTTCAATCAGTATTTTATCAACAGTTTCCTCTTTACTGCTGCTGCTGCACAGTACAAAGGAAGATTGCTTCATGGCTTTATCTATTATATCTATTTTATTTATATTTTTTCCGGTAAGATACAACAACACGAAGGCACTACCATTAACACTTCACTGCTGTGATGGGTGTTATAATTTGTGAAGTTATAGTTATAGTTATAGTTTGTGAAGTTTATCAGGCTAGTCTGACTAATTCACTGGTGTGTAAAGATAATAGAAAGAGAAGTCTGGTGATGTACCAGGTGTTGTAGCACTTGTTGACAAGTTGTAACATTAAAGAAACAGGTCATCAAAAAATGAAGATTTTGTCATTATCTACTCACCCCTGTGCTGGTTGAAACACAGGTGAATTGTCTGTGTCTGTACAACACACCGGGTTAGGTTAGCAACTCCATAGCAACCTTCTCCAGAACAACTGAAGTCAATGAGCGCCACTTTTTAGAACTCCAAAAGGGACTGATATTTAGCACAAATCTTAACAATAGCTTTTAATACCAGAACAGCTCATGCTAACATACACCCAAGCATTGCAGATCCAAGTTCTGCTGGACAAGAACTTGCGAAAATTCTCTTGTAACGGGCAAACTCACAACAAACTCAACTGGAGGACCATGTTTATGCTACAAGTAGGCCAACAACTCACAAACTGATCATTAACCAATGGCTTATAAAATTCACAAATTTTTGCCGTTTTAGGAACTCTAAAAGTAGTACCGATTGACTTGAATTGTTTTAGAGAAGGCTGCTGTCAAGTTGTGCTAGCTACCTCCCTGTGTGTTGTACGCACAAAGGCACTTCACCCTAGTTTGGTGAAGAAGCACAGGAGTTTCCAGATGGTGACATTTTCATTTTCGGGTGAACTGATCTTTAAACAACACATCAGGATTTTCCTCACATTCATTTTAGACTAGCCTGATAAATCGTAACAAACTAGCATACTTTAAAAGCTGCCAAAACATCCTGTAGTATATGGCTGAGGTATACAGAAATGTATCAAATGATGTGTACCATTAGAGTTTGCGTTGACACTGTGGGTGTGAACTTGAGAGCAGCATTGCCTACAGCTGAATATGTAAATCTCTACAGTAAACAAAAGTATGTGACTAAATATTGAATTCAGTAAATTACAACAGCAAAAACCTGGCCCAGGTTGAAAATATCCGGAATTATTTTTTAGATGTGATTATTTATTGCAAATACTTTGGCTTGATGACAGTACATTTGGAGGCATCCTTTCTTTTCTGAGGCCCTATCCATGTGGGACTTTTTTTTTTTTTAATCATCATTTTTTCATCAATCAAAATATCTAGCTACAATAATCGGGGCAATCTAGACGAGGACTCTTTAGACTCAACTGATTACAAAAGTGGAATAAGCCTGTACTTAGATTGTTGAGTCTACATGGTTCTCATCATCAGTTCAGTTCACTAATAAATTACATGCTTATTCTGTTTTTTGTAAGTTGACCCTCAGCAATTTCACAGAGCGCACCTTTAAAATATAAAACATGACAACATAAAAAAACATAATCATAATTATGTGTGCATTAAATCTGCATGAGTATCATGCATTTTGTTGAACTCCAGACCAGTGCTTATATGCCTTCTGTCTAACCCATTTGCGTAGTACTGCCAGTTTCTGTGTTTCACAGACTGAGATGGAGGATTTATCCTATGTTTACAGTACCAGAAGATTAGACGGACAGCCTGATGGGCAGCTATGCCCCTTTTCATCGTGAGCTAATCAGCTGCCAGTAGAAACTGATCTTGCAGGGCCTAAGTCATCTTTAATCTGTTTCTCCATCTCTGTCTACAGCTAATAGCCACTGATCTAGGACCAGCTGACTCAGTGTTAATCCTACCCACGCTCCCTGTGCCAGTAATGAGTGGCAGCGTCGTATAGAGCCTTATGGCTGGCTGGGAGCTGTGGGCCTATAGTGTTGGGTTAGCCATATGGCTGAGTGCTCAGGAGAAGCTCCCACATGCTGCAAAATGAATGGGCTCCACTTGTGTCAATGGATTGGCTAGCATCGCCTGAAAACCAGGTCATGCCTGGTATAAAATGTGTTGGCTCATCTCAACAGAGTCACTGTATGTGCTTGCACATACTATGCGGACATCCATTGACCACCTGTTTCAGGACAGAGCCACATTGACTCTATAGCTTCATGTCACTCCTTTGCACTTATTATTTTGACTGCTTGTAATTTTGGTGATCTAGGAATTTGATTGTTTTAATTAGTTGTACTCACGGGAATAAACCTGGATAAGAGCATGAGCTAAATGCCTGAAATGTAAAATGTAAACAGAAACTTAGAAAAATTCTAAGATGTGCACTTGTCTGTTTTCTTAATCTGAAATTAAAAATGTGACAATGGTTGCTTTTATCTTATTTCATGACCAAACAAGATTAGCACTTAGGGACAGTCACCTTACTCAACAAGACAAAAGTGTGTCCTCCTGTACAGATTTCCCCCCCTGAGATGTGAAACCAAAAGTCATTGTGCGTTGTTGTCAGTTTAAGTTCCGCCACTCTCTCTCATGGTGTGGGGGAGGGCTGTTATTGTTCTGGTAAATTAGAGAGTCTCTATAAATACTCCCAAGGCTTCCTTCTCCATCTCAACCACCAATCAACAGTCACTGTTCAGCCGAGCAGCTCAGAGAGGGCAATAAGCCTGAGTCAAGGCTAGTGCGGGAGGCAGTGGGGGAGGGTCTGACTCAAACCACTGCTGTGCTGAAGAAGTG
>OMLF01013117.1:0-22135 GCA_900302615.1 Holocentrus rufus | reverse complement strand
CCCCCCACGCGCCCACATATCAGCACCTCTCGCAGCGATGGACTCGCCTCCTGCATTCGGTCACCCAAGGGGCAACTTTTCCCACGCGCACGTACGGACCTTCCCATCAGTGCGAGGCTCTTAACTCTTTGTGCCTGGAAGACACGAGCTGGAAGTCCTGGCAGTCAGTGACCCCGATCCATCGCAAACTGTGGTTTTTACCCCTGTTTTTGTCTGTTGAGCATGTAACACTTTGTTTGAAGGGGTTAATGTATAAGGTAATGCCTGACATGCATTTAGTAGTCAAGGGTTTATTTTCTCAGCTTGCGGAATACTCTTAACTGTTGACTAATGTTAAGTTCTGGTGTCATGTTTTCTCTCTCTCTCTTCTGTTTTATTTTTCTCGATTACCTGTCACAATCCCGTTACCCATTCAACTGAAGTGTTACCGTACAGTGTTTCGTTTTGACTAGACAGAGTGACCGGTCTTTTATGCAAAAGCAAAGGGGGGGATGAACTGCGTTAAGTGGGAGCTTTAAAGACCTCATGACTCCGAGTCGGTGTGTGTGTGTGCGAGCCTGAACCCCTTCAGCCAGGGTGTGTTCAAGAGGGTGCAGCATCGCAGGATGTCCCAACAGAAATCTGCTCTTTATTACCGACATTTGTCTTTGTGTTTGTTTTTTTTGTTTGTTTGTTTTTTTGGGAGAGTAACCGATGGTTGCAGATATTTTTCTGTCGCAAACATCCTGCTGCGTTCAGGCTCTCGCCGCCGGCTCGGGCTCGTGACGTGGGTCGAGAGGTTGCTGTGTGTGTTGGTGTGCGAGCGGTGAGAAAAGCTCCAGGGCACGCGGTGCCACAACCAGAGGGCAGAGGCAGTGGAGAAATGGTATCAAATCTCAGACTGTATGATTTCTATTCATTATGTGTATGTATATATAAATATATTTGTGTGTTTATATTCAATATAGAACATACACACATAATTCGCACACGTAATTGCGCATGTGTTAACATGCCCTGTGTGCTATGGTTGAAACACACTTATCAGCTGTGGTTTGCTGTACACTGGAGAAAAGAGATGTACTATTCATTTTTCCCTACATGAATTTAATCAATAATAAACGTTTTAAAAGAATAAATATTTGACACATAATGACTGATCTCATTTGTCACTGATTTGAGGCTTGGTCTTGCTTCAGTTTGAACCTGTCTTTTTGCTTTCTGTGAATAAAATTGTATGGGAGGAAATGTGCACTGGTCTTTGGAAACCCTCTTATAAACCACAATGAACCTGCTGTCTCATAGCTTCATGTAGGGAATCATTTTTTTTATGAGATGATGTTGAGTTTCATACAGTTTTATTTATGGAGTCAAGACAGAAGAATGCTAGTCATGATCTGTTTCTCTCTCTTTATTTTTCACACAGTCATCTCTCACTATCATCAGGGAGGCAAATCCAAGCACCCTGTACAAAAAGCTCTCCACACATCTGAAATGACAACATATGTGGCTCGTTGATGCAAACAGGACAGGAGATACTGACTTGACATACATAGAAACTCTTGGGTGGAAGGACCACTACATTCATTGCCATTCATTGCACCCATTCCCTTGGAAATGGATATAAACAATCTCATTACTGATTTTTCCCCGTAGTGAAAAATAATTTGCTAAGAATATAAAACCACTCTACAGAAATATTCACCTTTTATGAAAGCTTCATTGGCATAGAAAACTCCACCTTGCCACGTCATGTACAATTATTACTTGAGTAAATATGCATATTGAGAACATGTGAAGAGCACATATACTTACACATGGACAATCTGTTCGTTTTGAACTGCTGAGTAAACTGATTGCTGCGATACACAATTCACTTAGGAGCCAGGGATTTTCTTCAAGTGTTCGGGGTTAAAACGTGTCCAGATTGATCAGCGTCACAGTGAGCCATCTGCAGTGTGTGTCAGACTCAGATGGCCGAGGCAGGTGTGTATAGGGGAGGGGTGGGGCGAGGGAGGGCAGGGGGCGCCCTAGAAATTATTTAATCACCCCAAACTCATGCTGTGACATAATTTGTCTGAGCTTCTCGCTGATGGTCATTTAATTTGCTGGTTGAGGCTAATGCAGATGGCGACATTATACACTGTGGATGCCCTCATTTTGCAGAGGTACCCCCTTGTAAAACTTTGGCTGGGTCCCCACTATTTTATTCTTTGAAACGGTTAAAAGTTTTCATGTTTCAGCAGACAGTTTGCAGTGTTTTGACCCTGTTTCCAACATGTCTGATTCTGAGGATGACAAGGAGAAAGTGTCTGTAAATCTGGGCCAAGTCAGTGGAGACGTGTAGATTGTGAAGAATTTATCGTACAAAAATTCCCCAAATTGCTAAGAAAATTGCATGATAAATATTTTGAATATCTTCTTTAGGTATTCTGTCACTAAAACAGTGCTTTTAGTCAGTGGTGAATGGAAGCACTCATCCAGAGCACAATGAACCCACTAGAAGCACTAAATTCCAAACAACATATTCGACCGTTAGAGACAAGCAGCAGAAAACACACTCAATGGCATGTCTGTCTGTCGCTGCAACACACACACACAAACACACACACACACAGGATGTTGACCACAAGAAGACACAGGAGACGGGTTTTAAGAAATGTTTTCAAATGGAAAATGAAGCGGTACAGTCTACAGTGTTATTGGAGCGACATGTTGAACAGCACATAGAGTAAAACATGGAACAAAGTAATTGGAACATGTGTGGACGGAACAAAATTTTTGCCAGTGTATTGTTTCTCTAACATAAAGACATGGCATGAATACAGACAAATTACAATCTGGTTATGGCAAGAGCAGTTGGACTTCTTTAATCCAACCATGTTGCAGGCAGCAGTAGTTTTTCTCTTCACCCGTCAGTTTAGGTGTAACTACTGAGTCCCATGCTACAAACAGGGATGTCAAGTTTCAGTTTTTTATCAGCATTTCAACACACCTCCCATTTATGTCTAATTGAGGTATAACCATTTTCCAGCTTTCGCCCCCTGCAATTTTGTGCATCTGATCGCACTCCAGAAATGCTTAACTATATCCCTCAGACAGGAGCAGTTGCAGCGATGGAAGAACTGTCAGAGGACTGAATCGGGTGATGAATTTCAAGCCTGTTTAGTGCACACTCTTGGATTAGAGTGTCTCGCGGCAGAATTGAGATTCATGAGCGTTCTCGCGGACTTTCCGGTAAATTACCCACCGTAATAGTGAATAATTTCAATGAAAAGACAGAAGCGCTTATGAATCTCAAGCCGGCTCCACTGCATGCCACACCTGAACAGACAAATAAACGTCTGTGAGAGTGAGAACGTCCATTACAACTCACCAACAGCACTCCTGCACAGTTGTGACACACATGAAAAAAAAAAAATGAATCTACAAATAACAATGTACATATTTCTTTCTAAAAAAACAGTAGATTTTCATTCAAAAGGTATGCATTTTTATAAATATATCAATTTCATCCAAACCTATTCAACTCTTTATAAAAATCATTCTTTGGGTTGATCCTTCCCGACAACCAGCTGAGATGACAAGAAGACATCTGCATAGGTTTGCACAGGTGCTTTAGACATGAGTTCGAACACAGACAGACATCAGGCACCGCTGTGCCACACGACGAACACCATTCACGCCCAGAGAGTTCAGGTCAACACACACTGTTTTACCAATGGAGTCACAGATATGTCTAGCCTAAACGGAAGCCCGGCAGCTAGGAAATCAAAGTGCCCACGAAGATTCAAAGCAATGAGAATGGAGGTAGACCTTTTCTAGTAGTGTTTGCCATTAACTAATGCAGCTCAATTGTCGATCACTGGAGAGACAGTGGAATCTCTGCGCATCACCTCGCCTTTACGGAGTTGAAATTCAACAGGTTATTTGTTGTAGGACTGATTGTAGGATAATGTCAAGGACTTCTGATTTGCCCATGTGCCCTGGAGAATTGGTGAGCATTTCATCTCTTCCTCCTCCTGCTCAAGCTGATGTAAACAATTTTCAGAATTTGGTCAGCTAGGAAGGTGATTGACATCGTGAGGACAATGTTGGATGGTGCCTCTTCCTCCGAAGAATGAGTTTAATGTTGAAGATGACATGAACTGTAGAAAAACACACCACCTGGACAGACACTACCACTAACCGCAGCCACCCAGAGGTTTATTCAGATGTCAGAGATTAGCATGAAGCCCAGTTACAATTCACCACAGACCTGAGATAGATGCAACAAAAAAGTCAAATAGGCTGTTTTTTCTTATCTCTTTTTTCAAAATACATTCATTTAATTTAAAGATTCTTTTCTCCTGCTCAAGCTCCATTTGATTTAACTTAAAACGCTGAATGAGTCCTGAACTGAGTGAGTCAACAGTAGCAGAAAACTTTTGCTGCACTGCCCTCTAGGGGTGGAAACTTTCAGGCTTGTTGCACTTCTGGCCACACCCAATCAACGATGTCACAGCAGGTATTTTCTTCTTCTTCTTCTGTTTAGTTTACTGGCCGTTGGCAGCCAAATCAGGAGCATTACTAAGTTTCAACCCCTAGAGAACAGTGCAGTAAACATTTTCTGCCTTATACAATTTAGTGCTGAGTCACTCTTACACTGGTCTAATGAGTCACTACTCTTAAGAAAAACTCTTAAGTGCTATAGTTATGGTTTTCTATTTCTCACTTGAACTGAGCGTTTGGTTTATGCATCAAGACAGTTCCATAACTTTGAAATCCCCATTGTGGGATTTAAAAAACGCATTCCTGATACACTTTACTCTTTGTCCAGCAATGTTGATATGCGTGCAAGTCTGACATTTAGTGGAAAATACATTTGCCAGTCAGTGTTATGGTATGGAGCTGATAAACCCAGCTCAGCTGACTGGGACTGAGGCCTCATGGTGAAAACTCCCTGAACAAATGAATAAACCTGAGAGATCATATGTGGGTTAGCTGTAGCAGCGTTGCTCCCTACCCAGAGAATGGTCATTATCCTGCTACGCTCTACAGTAGTCTGACTCAGAGAACCTGCCTTGCTATCCTCATCTTTTCCCATGATCCCGCTGTGTCCCATGTACCCACCAGTCTATCCCCAGACTCCTTGGCCTGATAAGCGGGATGCATACAACTAGAGTTTGTACACAGTGTTCCCTCTCTATAGAGTTGGCAGTGGGGTAGTAGAGATGGTAGTAGGCACTACAAGGGAACCTTCCTCTTTGGAGGTAAACTTTATGACCCTGTTCATGCGAGCTCGATAGATTTCAATGAGAGGGGCTGAAGCCAAAACCTCTGGGGACGACAAGCTCTTATACTTCTACCACTCTTTGTCGCTATTCTTCGATATCAGTAAGGAGAGGAGTGATGGGACAGATAAAGTGCAAAAAGACCCCCCCCGAACCTCAGTAGCCCCTCCTGTAAGTGTGTGCCACTGCCCATCTTTGGCTGTGTTGTTACCCCTGTACTGTGTTTGCACTCTCCCTCTCCCTCTCCCTCGCCTCGTCTGTCTCTGTCTGTCTGGTGTGTTCACAGCCAGTCCAATGGGGCTCAGTTCTTTTTGAAGAAAGAGAAAAGCCTCCTGTCCCGGTCGGCGATGCGGTGGGCTCGTCTGGACGACTGCCCGTGGGCCCCCGACGAACCTGACAGGGAGTAAGGGGCGGAGCGCCACTCATCCTGGTGCTTGTCCATCAACTGCTGGTCAATCACTCTGTGCATATCATCCTGAAAGACGGAGCACAGCACAGAGAAGTGAATGAGAGAATGACAGGAGAGACAGAGAGAGGGTGTCTGGAGCAGGAGGAATATACCAAGTTTGGGGGAGACTGACTCAGCTGTGAGCTTACCCGTTAAGTAATCAGAACGTAGACAACAAAGTAATCCATGTGTCCCCAGTAGATCATTTGTTCCAGTGCTCCATGTTGTATGATAGTAAGTGAATGGTATGACTAGCAGTATCACCCACAAAGTTAAAAAATGAGAAGCTCTGCACCTTGAAGTTCAGCAACCTTAAAAGGCACGTGGCCAAGTCAGTCAGCTCCGTGTAGGAGGTAAAATTTACACAACATTTGTTATAAAAAATGTGCTTTTTTTGAACTACCAGGCACTACTTTCATTGTTCCTGGAGGAAGTAAAGCTGGTGGGCAATCAGCAGTGTTGCCAACTCTCTTTCCAGAACAGTAGCTACTGGCTGCTCAAGAGGTTGCTAGAAGACACAGGTGACATCACACTCTAATTTGCATGTGAAAATATTTGGTAAAGTTCCCGCACTTAGCAGAGGGAAAAGGCTACTCTGTGTAGTCTAGGTGCTATGATCATCAGACCTAATTGGTTTGGATGGAAGTAGTGTTAAATAGCATCAGCTGTAATTACTGTTGTGAAAGACTTAACAATTATGAATGTTAAGAAAAATGTACTAAATTTGCCGCTAGTAACTCTTGGTAAACAAAGTTGCCACAGAGGTGTTTAAAAGTCTCTAAATCAAGGTGACAACAATGATGATGGAAGACTGTGCAGCTAAAAATCACTGAGCAGCAACTGATTACTAAAATAATACAATTTCAGGTAAAATTTCCAAGATAAACCAAACTACCCTGGTCATATTTCATTTTTGACATTTCATATTTAACATTTAGCAATCCATATAATAAAAACAAATTTTTTCTTATACCAGGTCATGTTCTTACTTTAGATGATGCCTACTATTAGTACTTACTATTATGCTACAGTAGCAAGTAACATTATGCTAAAGTGCTGGATCATATGATCTACCAGGGACACATGGATGACTTTTATGTGCGTTCTCATCACTAACAGATAAGTTGACCAATGGGCCAATTTCCCAAAACATGGTGCATTCCTGTAAAGGAGACAGGGGAGTGTGGATAGAGGAGGCAGAGGGTGACAGTTCATGGAGACAGTGGAGTGAATGGATCTCGATGGTGGTTAATGCTTTCAGATAGACAGGCAGCACGAATGGGCGTTTCTCCTGACTCAGCTAACCGTGGCATGGAATGGCTCAGGATGGCGCAGTCGAGTTAGTGCAGGGTGGAGGGGTGAGATGGCACACCTCGGCTCACCTCTAAGGCAGGAGGGGGGTACCACAGGGAAGAAAGGGTGGTACGGAAGCTGAGAAAGGCCACTAGATCAGAAACCACAAGAGCCACACAGTAAAGAGCCCTGAGGAGGCAAACTGTAGGCGGGGAAAGAGAGAGGAAAGAGCTGCTAGTTACAGATGAGGAAGGGAGGGAGGGGAGGGGACACACACAAACACACACACACACACACACACACTGAGTCCTCCAGCTACAAATGAAATATATTCCTTTAGCGACACCCACCACAGCAAACCGATTAACATGCAGCTGCATTTTTCACTTGTTTGTGTCCTCCAGAAGTAAACTGAGTGGCTCAGTGTATATGTGCATATTTTAAATTTGTTAAAATAAAGAAACACTAGACAGAAGTTAAAGGGAAGGGATGGAAAAACACAAGCTACTTCAGCAATTATTATTTCATTTGTATACAACTTATTATTTAATGAAGAAAAAGAATCCCATTGTACATTATCTATTAGACTGCCTGATCGATAAATCTAAATTTACATTTGCTATGCCTGGCCTACTTTAACTTTGTAACAACTTTCCAAAAGGTGTTACAAAATGCTTCACAAATGATCAGCTACTAGGTTTTCACTGTTAGTGCACATGACCCTGTGACGTCTGACCCACCTGCCAGGCCTCCAGCTGCTGTGAGAGGTTGAGCTTCTGCTGGATGGCGTCCAGGAGCTGGCTGTTCAGAGACATGATGTCTATCTTACACTTAGCCAGCTCCATCTCCACCGCTTTCTTCCTGTAAGACAGTCAGACAGACTTATCAGTGACATCCTGTGAGGGTGGACGCCTTTTTTTCTAACTTGTCTACACTTTTACATGGTGATGCATGCAAACTGACGGTCACAGTTTTGTTATTGTGTTGATTAATAAAAGGTTTAGCAGCCTGCTAAATTTGTGCTTTCAACAAAACTGAAATTGCAGTGATAAATCAATACTATACATTATTGATAAGTAATTTTATGAACAATTCTTATCTGGGATGCACTGGGATTTTTTTATTCATCTTATGCTGCGGTCCTACTTGGCTATGGCGTCGTCTCTGTCTCGTATCGCACTCTGGAGCTGTTCGCTGGGCTCCCGCACTTCGGCCATCGCCCTCATCCGCTCATTGTCCTCCCGGGTGGAGCACATCTCCACGGAGAGCAGCGCCATCTGCGGGACACATCGGGGAACACAGACACAGGGAGATGCGTCACAGACCCAGTCCTCATAAAATTCAAGATCACATCCAGTGTTTCTTGGCTGAATAACATCCAATTGAGGAGTGCTCATCTGTGAGGCCGATGCGTGGCCGACCCGGGGCCACAGAAGTAGTTCTGACCAACGCGTGTGTGTGGAGACGTGAATTGATTTTACATCATCTGTGACATATAGGACGGCCTCTATAGCATCGGGTCAACTAAATGTTATTCTTAGACATGAACACCCTTCAGTGCAATGTTATGCAGCCAAGAGAGACTGGGTGTGATCTTGAATTAATAAAGGCTGTGTCTGACATGCGTCTTGTTACATGATGAGGAACAGGACCTTGAAGCAGACAGATTCTTGACTTTTGCTCAGATTTGAACCTCTTCATCTTTCACCTGATCTCTGTTGGTTCTGTAGGTGTTGTATGAATATGCATGTGTTGTCGCAGCCAGTACCTGATTGTGTAGCTGTAGCAGGTCCTCTTCGTTGCCGCGTGTTTTCTCCTGCTCAGCCTCGTACAGCTCTCTGACTTCCCTCAGCTCCTCTCCCAGCTTCCTCACCTGCTCCTCCAGAGCCTCCTCATCACTACGCCGGGAGCCCTGCAACACACACCACATCATATCACATCGCATCACATCATATCACATCACATCACATCACACACTCTCTATGTTCCCTGAAAAAGTCACTACCTGAACTTCATTGTTCAGTATCTCTAAAACAACCCCACAGAGGATCCAGTCTCTAAAAGTATCATTATACTGTCAACCAAAGACTTAAGTTATATAAAATTCTTTAAAAAGCAACGTATTTTTTTTTTTTTAAATCTGAAGTGCTGTGTAGTTAAATCTTGACTGGCTACATGTGTGATGTTGCGTACCGTGGACTCGTTGCCATCCAGCAGGTTCTGTGTTAGCCTCCGCAGCTCCAGCAGGCTGGTGTGGAGGCTCCCAGTAGGCACATCCTTGGCTGAGGACGTCTCCGAGGACTCGTCCATGGAAGAGTCGGTGGACAGCGCCGAGTCCGTGACGTCATTTCCCCGCAGATGAGAGCAGAGCGACCGAACCTCGCAGTAGGCCTCCCACAGCTGGAGACGCAGCTGCACGGGGAGAGGGAGGAGAATGTAAATCTCTGTGTGTGCCTAAGGCCTGGACGAAATAGGTCATGCAAATACTTTTCAATACCAGATGTAGATTTGGATGATTCAGCGAGTCCACACAAGTTTAAAAGATCACAGGAAAATTCTGGAAAGTGATTTTGTGACTTTTTTGCGGCTGGCCCCTTGCCTGACACTACCTAAACTGTCTTGATGTGTTAAACTCCACCCATCTGATGCATGAAGCAGGTTAAAACAAACATTCATACTACAAGAAGACTGAGCGCACAGGCCTGTTTACCTGCTCCCTCTCCTGCTCCTGCTCCTCCTGCTCCATGCTCTGCTCGATCTCACACAGCAGGCTGGAGGGGTGGGGGGTGAGGCCCTGCAGGCTGTGCTCCTCCGTCAGCTCCTCCAGGCGGGCACTCAGCTGCCTGTGGGACACCTGAACCTCCTGGAGCTCCAGCTGGCTCTGCCGCAACTAGACACAACAGAGCAGGCAATGCTGGGACTTGAAGGTGCAAAATGAATAAAATACAGTATACCTGTGGGGGTTATTAAGGGTATTGATCAGTACTAACTGACTCTGTGGTTATTTGTCTAGGCGATGAGATCTCTAGCTCTCCAAATTCACTTTCTGATCCACAGTCTGTTTTGAAACAAAACTCTAAATGTAACTTTATTACGGGTCACCGTGAGCTGCCAGAGACCTGCTGATGTTACTGGAATCTTTTGGTCGATTAAAGTCACTGATGACTTAATGCCCCTTAAAAACAAAAGGTCAACAAAGTATTCAGTCATCCAACTGTGGTTCGATGGCCTTGTGATTAGATACAAAGTCCCGTCTGAAAAGTCTCAAATTTTATGCCCTCAACAGCCACAGTGTCCTTGGTGAGTCATAAGTTTTTATCTGCTAACTTTCTGAAAGTCAACCCCAGTTTAAAGAGACAATGAGTCTTTCAGATTTTTTTGTATTTTGAATTTGTGTTGAGCGCTGACTACCACGGTGTTTTTACACTTCCCAGAGATCACTTGTAAATGAAATGGTGTAGCAATCACTTTTTCTTTGGACCTTCTTTTGATGTACTTTGACTTTCTGTAGGTGGCGCTCTTTTCTTTGGCTATTGCTTCCCATGCAAACGTCACAGTTCTTATATTATTCCAACAAAACCTCTGGTGCTGCTCAGAAAACCAAAAACACATCACTTCCTGTGCACCTAAGGACTTTTCCTGGGAAAGACCTGCCAGGTGTTCAGAGCACGAAATGGAAAAGCTTTCATGAACTGAAAAGAAGCTGAATCACTATTTTGTCGTTTCAGTCAGAACCAGAGAGGGGCAAAACGGGTATTTACTTACATGAAAATGGATCAGATTAATACTTCAAGGACTAAATGCTGAGTTCAAACACCTGCCAGAATAAAATCAGTGACACAAATACCAAAGGAGCATATACAGGGATAGCTTTGTAGAACGTATGTACAAAAAATATACCCTGTCAGTACTGCCAGAGGTAGTACCTGCCCTCAAAGATATGAGATCTAAAGGTTGTGTGATAAAACATGAAGCCCTCCTTTTAGGTCTTGGCTTTCAGTCGCTAATGGTGACTAACCTGTAGGTCCTTTTCGTGACACTGTTTCTCCAGCACCAGCGTCCTCTCTCTCAGGTCGTCCACTGTGTTCTGCAGCAGGTCGTTCTCCACTAGCATGGCGTGAACCCGACGCTCCAGCTCCATCTTCCTCTCCGACAACATCTTAATCTGACAGAGCAGAGCGCAGGTTAGACATCCCACCGTGGGAAAGAGGTATAAAGAGGAGTAACGGAGGATTGTTTTGATTTTTCCGGTCGATACGGGAAAGACGGGCAGCAATGGAACTAATTAAAAGCTAATTTTCTAAACTTGTTGTTTTCCTGACTCCGAGGCAACAAATCTCAAGCTGGGCTCTTACACAAGATTAAAAGTACTCCCACTGGCCCAAAGAATGTTTGTTGCCTAGCACGGGCGTAGGCGTTAGTTACCACCCTCTTCTACAGGAATGTCTTAGTGATATGTTAGTGTCTCAACTAAACTTGATTTTGGCTTACTCCTTCTGATGGCCTTAACTGAAGCCTAGCGCTGCAGCAACGCCACACATTTCCTGTGGTGAAAGAAGTTCCCCTGTGCTTGTGTCTTTGCAGCTTCTCAAGCAGCTTCCCCCATAAAACAAAGATCAGATCTTGTTCATTTTTATCCCCCTGCTTTTGACCTACATCTGGTAACCTATTTCACTGTGCAGGAGCTCGACGTCACATGCAGCTCAGTGGCTTTGACTACCATATGAACATCTATATGGCCAGGTTTGGTATATCCCTCAGATAGTTTTGGTTGATAATAGTCTCTGCTTGACAAAGACAGGGATAAAAGCCATTAGTCATCAGTGCTTGTCATAAAGGCAAGATGTTGGAATGGTGGGAGCACCCAGACATTGCAGCATTTGAGCTAAATATAGAGCAGTAGCTTTTCCTCCCAATTATAGCACAAGCTCTGCAGTCATGGTGTTTTCTCCCCGGCTTTGAAAAGAAGCCAGGGGTACATCTGAATTGTTTACATTGTTATGATTCAACAGTATGATCTCCACTCATCTGGCTAATATCATACATGAACACACAGCCGGCTCACTGACATCACAACATGTCCCATGCTCTGCGAAAAAAAAAAAAAAAAAGAAAAAAAAAAGAAGCATATCTTTCATGCTCAGTCTCAGGAAACAGGGATTGCCTTAGGGTAAAGTGGGAAATATTACTACATATAATGTATTTTATACATAAGTAAATATAAAAACATGGTATATTCATATTATAAGTATGAAGTTGTGGTAATGCAATTATTTGCTCAATATAGATATTGATTAATTGATATAATTTTCTTTTTGTCTTGTATTCCCTTTCATTTTCAACAGTGCTCAATTTTAATCCGATGCTCTAATCCACTGTTATCAACAAAGGATTAAACATGAGGTTCTTTAATATACCAGGACCCCAACCATTTTGGGTTATGTCAAATGTGCCATAGACGTAGCATTTTCAATTGCATTCAGATTATACGGTCCAAAAATTAAGCAATTAATCCAAATAATAGACTCAGTAATCCACCCTTGTGAAATAATAGTAATTTTCCCTAATATCAACTCATCATTTAGCTGCAGAAGGAGGGGAAGTTACGCAAAATCTTTGTGCAATCCTTGTTTCGGTGTTTTATAATAAGTCACATGCAGCATGCAGTCTGACCAATAGACAGCGTTAGGTAACCACTCACTTCTAGCCCTTGCTGCTCCCACCAAGAGGAGGAATTCATTTGAGAGGAGGAGGAAGGGGAGAGGAGAGAGGAAGAAGAGGGAAAAGATAATAGAGTCTGAGAAATCGGTCAGGAGCTCTGATAGAAAATTCCTTGGAAGAGGAGTATCATTCCGCAATTTCAGTAATATGGCAGACAACAGTAACAAACACCGTTTTCTGAAAATGTGTGACACCATTTGTTGGAACCCATTTTTCCCTTTGGTGGGTTTTTTTTTCACTAATTAGCACAGGAGCCGTCAACCTCTAACATTAGCTGCCGTGGAGATCTGCTGTCGCCTCCGGCATTCAGGCTTTCCTCTCAGCACTAATAATTGCAAACAGGCGAAATGACTTCTTGAGCAGCAGGACCCTCAGTACAGAACGAATCAATACCAAGCTCTACTTTTCTCTTACAACTTGTAGACTAGAGTTTGATGGTTGACTGCACATGGACACCTGCAGCAGTGTGTGCACTAAAAAGTGCCAAACAGAGAATTGTCAATCAAACGATCAATCTTCCAGCCCCTCAATCAATCGGCTAAATCAATCAACCATACATTGTATAAAGTGATAAATACATCAGAGTGTATTGATAATAGCTCACCTCAGCCTGTAGACTCTCTAGTCGTGTCATGTGCTGGCGTGTAGAAACACTCTTCTCCCTGAAGTCGTCCCGTAACGAATGGACCTGAGTGGACAGCTGCCTCTCCACCTCCGCAGCCTGGACAGTGAGTGAGAGAGAGAGAGAGAGAGAGAGAGAGAGAGAGAGAGGGCCTGTTATGACAATAACAGTGATTAATGTGTTGCTGTTCTGTTCACTGCTCCGTTTCATTAGAAAGGTCCTACAGCAGCACTTTTATCAGCCTCTGTTGCTTTCCTCTAAAATACTGAAGTGACTTTTTTTGATTCTGATGAAGAACAGCAATATACTCCTCCTTATTCAAGTGCACCCACACACACCCACACAAACATACACACATCGATATTCTCTCTGTGAGTGACACAGTGTTAATTGTGAGTGAGTCACCCCCTCCCCACTCTGCTCTTGTAAATGGTGCATTTGATAACTGTTCCTGTGAACGCACAGTTTTAGCCAAATACCATGGCCTTATTTATTTATATATATTTGTGAAAGCTGAAATAGTCCACTTCTCAGTTCCAGTCCAGCCGGCTCTGTGCACGAGCTGAGCTTATTGGACGGGTGGGATCAGGCCATAGAGAGTCCGGCCGAACCTCATTAGCATAAAGCTGCACTCAGGAAGCTGCCATTCACATTATCATCACTGCCATGGCAACAGTAAAATCCTGTGAAGCGCTCACTTACTACAGCCCACTGAGGAGACGGAGATGATAGTAAATATGTCCAACAGTGTGAGCTAGGCAGCAGCTGATTTGTACACTCGGGTGCAGATTCTGTTTTTGTAACCGCGACGAATGAGAGCAGGCCACAGCTTCAAGGACATCACATCACATTTTATAATCATGAGATGTATCAACTTGGGCCTGTCGTTTTGATCACTAGAGGCTGAGATCAAATCATAATATGTCTTAAACTCTCTGATTAGAGCTACCAGTTACTGTGTAGCAGCCTGAAGTGAATATAGTCTCGGGTTTGCCTCTAGGTGGCACTGTGATGTTATAAGGGCTCAGCACACACTGCTGCAGCTTTTTCAGAGGAAGCTCAACAACTGGTCACGTAATATTCATTTGCTCAGTTCAGCTCACTTTTGTCCTTAGGTAACACTGTTTGTAGTCTGTGGCTGCATTCTGCTGGGAGTCTCTGAAAAGGACGAGCTGCCAGAGCTGCTCTGCTTCAGCTCCACTACGAGCAGCAACCAGCACCACAGCACTCTGCCGACAGCGGCCTTACTTTGCTAGGTTAGTAAATGTGTTAGGAGCATGACTTTTAGAAGAGGGTTTCAAATGTAAGTGAGTGAGAGTTGGAAGACCAAAAGTGGAATAAAGTGGAGATCCAAGAGACTTCTATGCAGGCATGCAGGCCAAAAAGCATAACTGTTTACTGAAGTGAAACACCACTTATAAGAAGAAGCAAGTTATACTAGGAGGTACACTTACAGAGATTTGGAAGCGCTGTCAATTAATCAATCAATTAGTAAACAGCCCACTGCTTTCCTTCAGCTCTACTCAATCACCCATCTGCTTTCTGCACAAACCCTTTGCTCCAGAAACAGTGCTGAAATCACAGAATTGCCTGCATTGAAGGTAAATGCCACTAAAACAGTAATATATAGCTCTAACTACTTAAGAGTGAAATAAGTTAAATCATAACTATCTAATAAATATAAGGTTGTTAAATCATCTACATCCAAATTATCTACAATGTGAAAAATTATATGAGTCTTATGGCTTGATGTAGATCCAACAGACTGGAGCATTAAATCTCTCTGCTGTATTTCCATCACAAAAAATACACTAAAGTGACTAATGCAGTATACATTTTCTAGCAGTCATTATCAGTGTGGTAGCCACACCCCCTCCATCTGGTACTCACAGCAGGTTAAAGAAAAGCTGAGACTAATTTGCCACGACAGTTTGTCCCAGGTCTGAGGTCTATGGCATTACCTTATCATATTATTATCTGCTAATGACTCTGAGCCACTGGGCCTTCAGTTACAGTCGCCAGATGTGCTTTTTATTTTTACTCGGCCAGACTGATGCTCCATCGTCAGTTAATCGCCGCATTTTGCAGAAAAACTTCATAACTCCAGTTTTCATGATGCTCATGTTTTTACTTGAACTGAAGGTTTAGCTGGATCTTAATACTGTAGGCTGAGTAAAATTCAGGACCAGAGGGCGGGTGAAGCCCATTCAAAACACACACTAGAATTTCAAAAATGCACAGCAGTGAGCCTGAAAATGGCCTGTTTTCTAAATTTGTGCTTTCCACCAGCAACAGCGTGATCCTGTCTGCTTTGTATGGGAGACTGATGTGCAATCGGCAGAGGTCAATGCAGAGGCAGGTCACAGCTGTAACGTGACACTTAACCCAGTGGCCCACTGTGCTGACAGATTGAGATCACGGGGAAAAAACGAGAGCGGGCCGCAGTCCACCAGATCTGCCGATATTCCTCTTAATCTGAGCATAAAGTCCTCAGCTCCCAGTCCAAGCATTACCAACATGACAGTACATATGGGGGCAAATCAGACTGCTGTGATAGAATCCAGGCCAGCAAAGTAGGGCTCAGTGGAGAGACACATTCCCCTCCAGTCTCTCTACTCTGACGTTCACCTTGGCTGACCTGTTTACTTTCCAGAAGAGAGCCGACACTTGAAAAGTAGAAGTCACTGTTGATTCCATTACAGGCTATGATTAAACTCTATCTGCAGAATTCCAATGTAGCGGACATGAGGGGCTACAGGTGCATCATGGGTCCCACTGTGTCGCAACCTAGCATCACACTGACTGTACCCTCGCTTCGCGCAGTTCTGCAGAGAGCACATTCCCATGGTAACAACACATTTCGAGTTTCAATTCGCATGTCACCCTGGTTGTCATAGCAACCAGGGGGGAGGCGGGATTGGTGGAGCTGTGACTTGTGGTCTCCACGCTTCTGGTATTTTCCTTAGTCATTTTCATAAAGCACTGTCTAGACTCGGGGAGGATGGGCAACCCCACCTTGAAGTGATTGCATAACAAATCCTTCGAGTGAGAGCAGGTGCCTGTCAAGGCAGCTGTGCCCTGAAAGCGGCAGGCACTGTGGTCTGATTGGAGGCAGAAACAGATGTTATCTGCTCCACTGACTGGATCTGGACTGAGCCGATGGCTGGAGAGATTCCCAGGGACTGTTTTCAACACTGGCCGGGGCTTGTAAAAGGAAGAAAGGGAGACAGTGATGTGCAGAGCAAAGAATAAATGTGCTGTAATTAGGCAGGGCACTACATAGGATGCCACGTTTCTCCTCTCCCGTAATGTTTGAACGTTTTCTAAGACATTACAGCCAAAACACCGAGGTTATTAAATTGTATGGGCTGTTAAAATCAAATAGAATCAAATCACTCCCTCTCTATAGCCTCAAACAAACAACTTTGATGAGTCACCGGCGGCCGGTGTGGACGTCTAATTAGGTAAATGCTGGCTGAAGCGAGGAGGGCGAGGGCAGAAATGACCAGGGCCATAAAGCATGCAGACACTTATCCTGGAGTCAGTGCGTCCCTTCTTTTCTCTAAGCATGTGCGGTAATGTAATTAGAGAAATGTCCCCTCCCTGCTGGTTCACTCTGATCAGATTAGGCTTCAGGAGATTGGCTGTCCTCACACCCCAAACTAGCACACACACCCGCAGCTCTATTCCTGGATCGATCTGCGCCTGTTTTCCTTGTGTGTCTGAATTGTACATAAGGTGTAGCTTTATCATCAGCTATTGGAAAATTCACTCATGCATGTGTACACACACACACATGCACACACACACACACACTAAGCCTGAATAGCCACAGGGGGTATTTGTACCGCCCCAAGGCACTAAGATGTGATGGCAGATCTGGAGTGCAGCTTAACTGTTAGATCTTCTCCAGCCAAACATCTGTGTGGAGTTACCCTCCATTATTAAATAAGTGTAGTATGGAGCGGAGTTGTTGTGGCTCCTGATTGAATGCGTATGGCAAGGCTATTACCACAGATTATAGCCTAATCCCCTCAGCGCTGCATCTTACCCTGTGACTTACATCATTTCCTGTGGAGTGCCCTGCCTTGTCAAGGTCATCCCGGCTGCAGACAATTAGAGGAGTTTGTTGGGAAATCACTTCCTCCACAGGAGCTATTATGAGGGTTACACTGATATTCTGAGTTTAATCTTTGGCTAAAATGTTTGCTTTGAAAACTGCCCTGTGAGTTGCTGCCAGTCATAGTGAAGATCTGACTCTTGCTGTGGTGTCGCGATGGCGGCCACACACTGATTAACACTTTTATCCGCTCCTCCTGTTTGTGTGTTATTGTATACCCAGAGGCTGTGAACGTGACTGTGGTGTCAATTAAATTGTCTGGTCCTCAATACAAGTGTCTGTTGTCCAGTCACCACACTCTGAAACGTGATTTCCAGCAGGCATGCCAAGGGACCACAATAACAAGCTCATAATCACTTGTTGGGCAGTGTGCCTCCAACTGCTGTTTTCAAAAGCCACTGAGAAGAACAAGTGAAGTAGACGCTGTAAGTATGATGACTGAACATCAATGTCTACATGGACTACATATAGGTCAACATGATTTTATGGCCATAACGTGCTTATCCATGGCAGGGACTAAAAACACAGAAGCAGGAGCGCTCACATAGAGTTATTTACATTTTTATAAATGTTGATGTTCAAAGGGAAACTATGGGGAGAGACAGGGAGGGTAGATGAAAATAGCAGGCCTCTGGCGGTGTTATAACAGCAGAGCTTCCCCAAGGTAACTTATGCTCCCTCTGAACACTCGCAGCTGCATACAGTTAGCAACATATACCATCGCCCATTGCTTAGTTCTGAGTATAGGAAGAAAGGGAGAGAGGGATAAAAAAGAAGGAGGAGAGCACTGTGGCTGACCTAATTTATTTTATTACCCAGCAGGTCTCTTTGTGCCTGCCCAACGCAGTGAATCATTTGATTCGGATCGATGCAGCCAATTAGGTCTCATGAATTTCACTGACTCATAAAGACCACAAGACATGCTCTCCCCCAAAACACAATGCGCACCACTTTCAGGGAATATCCACATAGATTCCCATAGCCAGGCTCCGATTAAATCAAATGCAGTGTAATTATGCTAAGTGCCCGTCCTTGCTAGGATCCATAGCAACTGACCAGGCCAGGGTGCAGCGCAGCCCTTGATGGCGGTGTGACGGCGGCGGTGGGGTGAGACGGGGCATGCGGTCGGCTTAATCTGATCAAAGATGGAGATGAGGGAGGGAGGGCAGCTCTGCAGGATGGGTGGCAGCCTGCAGCGGTGACAGGAGCAGAGCTGGGGGCTAAAAGCAGCCAGAGACAGCTTTCTTCTCAATGGGCTGTGCCTGGCAGCAGATCGCATCTTCCCCCAGGAGGACAGGCAGGCAGGCAGGCAGCACAAAAACACCGCAGACAAGTGTGAGTGTCGCCATGAACAGCACTGCTGACACTGTCACCAAAGCACCTTAACAAGCCTGTCAATCTCCACATATGGAGCTCCGGGGCTTTGTGCAGCGTGCCCTACCAGCCTACCTGGCAGCAGTCAACACTTTGATGTCTCTGTTTGTAGCGTTAACACACCCCTACTGGGAGTGAGGGTGTTATAATAGGCTTAAAGGTGTTGGTATATCTCTCTGACGTTCAAAAAAGCATCACACAGCTCAACTTGTGCTGTTAGAAACCAAACTTGTGACAGGGAGGAGGGCTGCAAAGCGAGGAGAGGTGTGCTGATTTTCTGCCACACGGCTCAAGAAATATTCTGTGATTAGCAATCATTCCATATGACCGTGGTGAGCGGACTTCTTGTTGCGTTTCGACAAAGTGTCGCTCCTTTGGTGTAGATTGAGGGGCTGTGGGGTTAGGTGAAGCTGCTTAGGGAGGTTTAATCAGGCGCAGCAACAATGCTGCCACTCTCAGCTCCATCAATATGCATCTACTGTAGAGCCGGATCAATCACAGTCCCTCCTGACATGTACATCACATCAACCTGGAATATAACCTCAATCTTTCTGATCTATCTACCTATCAATCCGTCAATCTATTGTGGGCCTCTTTCTAGCACGCCTGTCCAAACAGCTCCACCTTAATGACCTATCAATATGCAGAGTGGTATTACATAAGTGCGCAGTCCAATCAATCTAAATTATTCAGCATGAGATCTGGAAGCTCCACTTTCCTTTTGATGAGTTAGCATAATTCAGGTGAAGTTATAGAGAGAGACAGGTTGAAGGAGAAGTAGATTTCCCCAGAGGGATGATGGATCCTCACTTGGTTGAGCACCTTATGTCATGTCAGCCAGGCGGACTTGAACTGAGCTGAGCTGAGTGGCCCTGAGGCCACAGCAGGGAGAGAGACTCGCATACACACCAGTATTTTCATAAGAAGATACATTTAGGTCATATGACACAAAAACTCTCCATTGGAGCTAATACTAATTAAATTTTTCCATGTAGATTGGCCGGGCCTGCCTGAAGCACTGAAACACACACACACACACACACATGTACACTGCTCCTCACCCTACTGAGTTGCTCCAGCAGTCTATGGTTCTGTTCGGAGAGCTCGCTGATGGCCTTGGTCTTGTCCCTGTCGGCCTCTCTCAGCTGGACCTGGTGACGCTCCAGCTCGCCCTGCAGCTGCTGGACGTCTGTCTCCAGCTCGGCCACGCGACTCTCCCACTCCCCCTCCCTGCTTTCCAGACGCCGACGCAGCTCATGCTTCTCCTGCTCCAAGTGCTGCAGGTGGAAAAGGGCGACAGAGCAGAGGAAATACAATCAGTGAGGATGCGACAATAAAGTCAGAAACTTATTTCCATTGTGATGATGTAAACACTATATGAAGCTGAAAATGAACAGAGCTCAGTTATTACAGTGTGTACAAAATATCCACCATGGAAAAAAGTGGCATATACTTATATATACTTGTACATATACTACTGTACAAAAGAATACTGATCGGCCCCTAAGTCTTACAGAAATTACAGTTTTACAAATTATATCTGCTATAGTGTTTTACAAAATAACCCTTAGCTCCCGGAGCGACAGTTGAGAGAGTGGGATGTTGCTCTTTAGTCTCTAGATGGCAATGAAAGGTGGACAGATGTACTGCGCCACCAGAGGTTGCCAGAGTTTGGATGGGGGTTGTTATTATGGTTAAGCCATGGTTAAAGCAGCTGGCATCTGGGTGACCACTATTTTCATCTCTAGGTAAAGACCTAGACAAAGGCAGGGATGAGATCGAGTAAAAACAAGACTGCAAAACAATGTCAGGCCCAGGTCAGAATAGAATACCAGGAAGTGGAGCAACATAAATATGTTTCTGTGAGTCTGATATGAGGAGACAGCTTATTTCTCTGAGCTGTAACATGAGGCTGAATGTGGATCAAAGGGCCGAACAGATGTACAGTAGCTACAGTAGGTGCTGGACAGCCAGAGGATTAGTCTTTGTGTTTTTTTCCTAAGCCACGTGTTGGCTTGTGTGGAGGATTTTAAATATAAGATAATCAAAAGCTCTGCTGTACAGTGTTCATGGCAAAGGCTCTCTGCAACACTCTGAGGACTCACTAATTCATACAGTTTCCTTACACCTGTCTTAGATTTACTGCTAGTCATTATAAGGCAAAAGCAGTGCAGCTGACATCAACATCACCTCAGTGATTATCTGGTCTCTGGGGAGACCAATAATGTTTCCAATATTATAGTAGCCTATGATAAAATCTGCTAGGAATCATGAAAGACGAAACTCACATACTTTCACAGCTTAAACGTGTAGAGGCTGAACATGTTTTGATCTTCATGAGTTTGTTTACATTGTGTAGGCCAGCACTTAAGAACTTGAAAAGGCCTACTGAATGCTTTAGACAAACCAGATACAGGCCTGAGACAGAACTGAAACTATTAAAGATCATACAACCTCGGATTTTTTACGTTTTTACCTCTAATTTCTCGTTGAGATCTTTGTTCATTTTCTCATATTGCTTGGTCAAGTCTTGGTTTCTCTCCAGCAACGCTTTGCCGAGTTTAGCAGCTAAAACCAAGTCTTTTTCCTTTTGACGGAAGAGCGACAGCAAGTCTGCGTTTTGCCCCACCGCAGGCGCCCCTGGGTCCGACAACTCCTCCTCGTCGTCCCGCTCCCCAGTAAGCATGGCTAGTTCCTCCTCCAGGGCCATACCGAGGCCTCCGGTGCCGGTGTGCAGCAGCGAGTGACCCTGGATCCCCCCCGGCTCCTGAGCGGCGGCGGCGGGCCGGGGCTCCATGCAGTCGCTGTCCAGCTCCAGTGGTGCTGAAACCACGGTGGACGTCTGCAGGTCGAGGCAGAAAGCGGACATCGCCGCCCGGCGGAGAAAAAGCCAACAGATAAAAGCCGACCGATTTTACACCGGCTGAACCCACCCTGAGACTGGGTTGGGCTGACCAGACCGGCTTGTAATCAACGATTCATCCATCGATGCGGCTCCTCTTATTCCCAACCAGGATCCACTCAGAGTACAAACAGCTGTCTTTCCAGTTTCCTCACGTCTCTCTGCTCGAGGTTAACCTACCAGCCGCGGCTCTAGCTCTGATTGAATCCCAGCAAACACCGCCTCCTCTGCAGCTCACTGACTGGCTGTTTATTATTAGTGACACAAAATGTTTTTATCTCCGTATTAACCGCCTTGACGAGCTCTCCGCAGCGGCTGGTCGGTCAGAGTCCATCGCGTTGCGGGGTCCCGGTCCCCCATAATGATAGGCCTGTTATACCGGAGGCATTTGCCAGCCAAACAG
>OMLF01013116.1:0-19212 GCA_900302615.1 Holocentrus rufus | reverse complement strand
TTTTAGTGAGAGCTAAAAGAACAGGACTGGGGGTTGCAGAGGGGAGTTTAATCTATGTGCGCTAAGCATCTCCATTTCAGACAAGGCAAAAAAAGGAGATGGCGCCTTGATGTGAAGGCTCAGTTCACCCTGTCACCTTCTGGACCCACCTCTCCTCCCCTACTCAGTAACCTCTCCTTTATATTTGATTGCCCTGGAAATAGTTGTAATTAGTTAAATCTCTCCTGTCCAAGTCACTCAGTCAGGGCCGCGGTGCTCCGGCCCCGACGGCGGCGGTCTAGTGTTTTATGGCTGCCAAGAGATGTGCCTGACTGATTTTGGCGCTCCCCACTGACTGGTTAATTGGATCTTCACACACTGGGCACCAGCATGAAGGAAGTGGAGGGCTGCCACACGGTCACATAGTAATCAAACATGTCAGAGGGATTATGCCAAGTGCCTTGTCTCACCTACTCTCCCGATGGTATCAGCCTCTGGCCAAGGCGAGGATACAGCAGAGCCGCAAATGGTCTCGTAAGGCTTTACTGACCACTTAAAGAGCAGCTTGAAGTAGTCATCGTGTAATGACATGAGCGCACAGAAACTTTACGCATCGACCTTTGATCATACGGAAGAAGAGATTAACCAAAACTTAGACCTCTGCTGTTTGGTTTCACACTGATTAAAGTTTCAGTTCATGCCCTTCCATCACTTTTAGAAGTCTTTTTTTTTTTTTGGATGAGAATATGCAGGTTTAAATGAATCAATGAGAAATATTTTAGTAGGACAGGAAAACCACAGCGTTCAGTCACAGTTGTCTTAGTATTGTGATTTCCTAAGCCTACATGTGGCTCTGGTCACTTCTTTTGAGCTTGACCAGCAGACGACTCCCTCCCAGCAGACATGGTTAACTCCCGCCTCGCACAGAGACCCTGAACTCATCACCACAAGACAGCTCCGGGGGTCTGAGGCACAGCTTAAAGCCATTAACAGAAGAAAAGCTCTAAACCGCACAGCAGTGTTTAGCACAGTGCAGCACAGAGCTCTCCGGTCTGTCACTATGCCGGAGCGAAACCCCCACAACAACCTACAGGCCTGGTCCAGATTAACATGCACTGTGTACATGCTGAATAAGCTAAGCTGGCATTTTCTCAACCTCCAAAAATACTTAAAAGAAAAAGCCGAAATGCGTAAATAAATACCTTTTGCCTGATCTGAAAGGCTTGTGTGATGTTATGTGTTGTCATAAATGTCCAAAAGCTTGCAGCAGATATTTGAAAAGGAACATGCGTAGTACAGATGTGATTGCTGCAGGGATTGTACACATGTGCATTGTGCTTACATCCCAACCAGGCATACTGACTGTGTTTACTTATGTAGCCAAAAGTCACTGATGCATGATGAGTGTTTCAGACGTGTGTGCCGGGATGATGATTGACAGACGAAAGGGGCACTTTTACTCCATACATATGATCTGATATTATTGTGTGTGCAGTTATGTTATTTTTGTCTGATGCTTAACAGTTGTTAAACTGGTTTGGGGCTGAATCATTGCCATTGACAGCTGATGAAAACTAACACATTTCCACAACAAATTCTCATTTCTTCTGATGACCGTTTCGCCCTCGTGTTGATTTCCCAAAAGCTCTTGAGTTGAAGAATGAGAGATTTTGGAGCTGATAAGCCGGTGCTTCACAGGTCGACGCTGATGGCCGGAGGGGCGGGAGCGAGTGGAGGCGGGGCGGCCAACCCCTGGCTGATCAATGAATCGGAGGAGACCAAGGGTCTGAGCTTTGGAGAGATCAAACAGCAGCAGCAGCGCATCATTGAAGGTCAGTGGACTTGACTTGAAGAACTCGCCAAGATTATTCAGAGTTAAAGGAGCTGCATAGGATATCATTAAAATACCACAATACCACATTGTTATTCTTTACATTTCAATACTCGCCCTCAAATCGTAATATTCATTTGAGAAAGTATGTGTCATGATGTGATAAAGTAAACACATTATGTGCAATTTGCTTTTCCCCATAGAAATGCCCTTAAACTAAAGCTTAATTTTCCTTCATTTCAAAGCTTTTTGATAAAATCAGCATCAGTGCCAAATAGAGCTTTAACAACCAGCTGTAGTTTTGGCTTTACAACATGCATCACTAAGGCAACCCTTCTGCAAACACAGCACTCACAACAATAATGCCTTTTCACAAAGAACTGTCCCTCACTTCAAGCTGTATTTTATTTTATTTTATTATTTATTTTATTTTTACTTAGGCTTATTTGCCATCGTAATACCTCCTACATATGGACCTAGTCAGTCCTAGTACTTTTCCAGCAAATGCAGTATCAAAAGAATAATTTACTTCAAACCAAAAACAGTCAAATAAAAGTGGTTGTGTGAATTGGAAGGTGCAACAAACCATAACCCTGACAGGATGGTATTGACAGGAATAATCTATGCTAATACATGGAGGGTGACCATTATAATACACATCTAGCAGTTACAACTCCCACCACTGTTTTTTTTTTCTTTGCTTTTCCTGTTTCCTGAATGGCTCCCACATGGCCTGAACACCCAGACGGCAGTTCACCTGACTCCATATGACACTTCACTACTACGTCTCCATTCCAGCTCTGGCTATTGTCAATCTGGGATGAGAGATTCATGTTAAGACAGAGAAACCAAACCGCATAGAGGTTTTTATTCCCCAGTGGGATTTCTGGTGGAGCTGGGTAATGGTGAGCGCCTGAACCTGTGGTCAAACCAGATTCCTGTGGCAGTGAGTGTGTCAAACATAGAGACCTACAGAGGCCAACTTCTCTTCTCTTCTCTTCTCTTCTCTTCTTCTCTTTGTTGCTCAGCCTCACTGTTTCTCCTCTCCACCTTGGCCTGGTGCAGTTGTAATAACAGCACCGAGGCTGAGTGGGGTAAAGTACCGAATGACTCACATGTGGCATTGTATCCACCGAGCTGGACCCCAATAGCCTGTCAGGCCTATTCCCCAAATGGTTGCCCCGTGAAATCACAAGTGCAGT
This sequence comes from Holocentrus rufus, assembly GCA_900302615.1. Lineage (NCBI taxonomy): Eukaryota > Metazoa > Chordata > Actinopteri > Holocentriformes > Holocentridae > Holocentrus > Holocentrus rufus. Next base: position 16,200 of record OMLF01013116.1, on the reverse strand, counting down.
AAATTGCTCTTTGCTCTTACAATTGGCTCATTGAAAAGGGATTGTGGCATGTCTTTATTGTTTTTCCTACCCCACTGCTAAATTTGACACACATTCTTCTGCACGTACGTGTATCACTGGTCACACTAAACGTTTTCTCTTTTCATCGTACAATCTAGCTTCTCTCCCCTTCTCTTTTCTTTCTGTAAACTCAAATTCTCTCCTCTTTCTTTGTAGCCCAGGATGCTGGTTTGGATGCACTGGCAGAAGTCATCAGCCGACAGAAGATAATGGGCCAGGAAATTGGCAACGAGCTTGATGAACAGAATGGTAAAGTTATTTGCCTGTGTATTTGCATGTGGGTGTGTGTGTGTCTGTACATTTCAGTCCATAAAATTCCAGACACATTGCATACCAGATTAATCAGACCTGTTTGTTCCGCTGTGGAATGACTCAGTCATGTAACTTGCTGGGTAGTGTGACCCTCCCTCACCACCAACACTGCCACCATCCCTGCCACATGGTTGCAAACCAGCAGAGCAGCTGACCTTGTATTGAGGTCTCGACCATGTTTGGCTGGTTATCCTTAGTTTCTTAGTTCCTAACCTGTGTTGGGATCCATGTCATACTTACAGCAAAGTAAAATGAGCTCATTTCCAGTGCTGCTTTAATGCATGACTGTGAAGAGACTGTCAGAGCTCTGCACTCTGGAATCAGATCTGCTCTGTGCTAATGGTGCTTTGGATTATTGTTGGCTAAATGCCTCTCATCGGACCATAAATAGCTCCTGTCACAGGTAGAACGGGTTGTGCGAAATGGAGTGTATTGCTCTAGACTGTTTCTCTCCTGGGTGGCACTTGAGACAGAAGACTTGGGGATGATCATCTGTCAGCCACAGAACAATCAGATCCGTTAATGCATTGCTCTCAGAAGACAAAAGCAGTCAGTGGGCCAAGACCTGAGAGCGTTATCTCACAGACACAGGATGCTGTCTGCTGCAGACTTACAAGAATCCGTGTTTTCTTGTCCTCTCTGAGTTTCAGGTGTTCCTTGTTCAGATTTTTTTTCTTTTGTTGGCAGCAAGTTGGACAAGCCCTTATCATGTCCTTTGCTAGTGAGTCCAGTTACTGTGGTCCTGTAAAGCTCAATGGGTGGAATATGACAGAAGAGTAACGTAGCAAGGGCTACATGTTCTGTTTCTACTGGGCCCACCCAAACTAAAAATGTTTGTTCTCATGGTTCTATGTATCACAGTTTGGATATATTACTAGTATTACTAGTCCCACTACTAGTACTACTACTGCTAGTGCTGCCACTACCACTGCTAGAACTAGTGCTACTAGCAGTACTACTAAATGTATTACTAATAGTACAACTACTAGTACCACTAAGGTACAATAAATCAGCCCAGTCATAGAGGTAAAACAAATTAAATGCATATTTAACAGACCAGGAAGAAAGGATGGACACGAGTAAAGGGTTAAAAAAGAGAGAAAAGTGAGTTTTAAGAAGAGATTTAAAAGATGATATTTCTGACTCTGCCAGTCTGAGTTCCTTGGGTAGATTGTTCCAGAGTCTATGGACCGTCAAAGCACCAATCAGTCATCAATGATTGATGACTCGTCATTCTTGGGGAAAATTCCTTCACAGTTTATAGCTTTTAAGGACATCTCTGAAATACTTCTGAGTGTTGTCATGTAATACAGTGGTTGTGTCAGTGTGACACCCTCTACCAGAGAAAGCTAGTTGTCGGAAACAAACCCTCCACAGGCATAAGACCACGGTCCAACAATGCTGATACCATTTCAGCTTCTCCCCAGATATATTCCTTATTCGCATACCAAAACCACTTGAACAGATTCAGAGTGGTGTGAAAATGATGGGCTAATACTACTTTGTTTATTTATCTTCCTGCTGCCAGCTTTCCTTAACTTTGACCAGTTGTCTGACTTGGTATTCTCAGGAGAACTCTAAGCGATCATCCATCCAGAGGTGTCTCAGACACCCACAATACAGACAGTCTTTCCTCATTGTCTGTTTTTATCCTGATGACCAGATTGGGAAAGAGGGCGTTGTAATGTCCTGTAATATCCTGTCTGAGCAGATGTACCCAAACAACTCCAGAGGTTGTATAATTGAATGATCTTGGAGTGGAAACAAACGAGCCTCCCTTCTGCTGGGAAGGAGTGGCAGATGTTCGGCTGATTTTGGTCGACACCAACGAGAGAGGGGAAGAGACAGACACAGAAAGCGAGAGGGGAAAGCTGATTGTTTTAGCCCGCTCTCCTCTTACCTTATTGAACTAAGGACGGATCATTACTTTAATGCTCCGACTGGCATGTTTTTCTTGTCTTTTTTTTTTTTTTTTTTTTTTTTCAGCTTGCGTCAGTGTTTCCAATAATAAGAACCTGAACGGGGGGATGGGAGAGCTGTAACTGAGAATCACGCCAGCTCCATTGCAAGTGAGCGAAAGGGCAAATGGGTTTCGGCCCCGATTTTAAAAAAAAATAAAATAAAATAAAAAATCATCTTTCACTATTCATGCATCTTATTCCCCAAAGTGCATTTCACTATGAGTTTGATGGGAACTCTTTATTTCTGTAATGGCCCAGTACATCTCTCCTTTGTCGCCTGTGGGCCTTCTAATCGACTCCATCTGTTGAAACCCCAAACCAAACGTGTTTGCAGCAGTCCTCACGTAATTCCACCTGCCTTCTGGAGGTAAGCACTGATAATGATGATATCTGCCGAATAATACATAATACACATACTGAATAGTGTCTGTTTCAGAACAAGGTACTCGCAATGTAACAGGCCCCAGGGGGCAGGCATGTGTGTGATAGACAGAGTGTAGAAAAGATCTCCTCATGGACTGTTCCTGGAAACTCATAGTCTCTACTGGATCTCTCCAAATTTACAGCCAGGCTTCGAGTTCACAAGGCCCACTGACACCAGGCAATGATTAACAGGACCTGCAGGCCCTCTGGCCCTCTGCGGCTCCTCTCCACCTCCCTCTGTTTCTTTCCTTTGTGTCTACTTTGTCACCCCTCGGTCTCTTCTCTCATCCCCCTCTTTCTTTGCTTCCCCCTCGGCAGTCCTCGCAGTCTGTCATGTCTGCATCCCCTCACGCTGAGTTATGGGAGAGATCACGGTTCCTTAAAAGTGTTAGACAGGGTGGAAAACGGGAATATATCACAAAGATGTGGATTCTGGAACTGCGGTAGGACTTAAAAAGAAGTGGCCTGCTGACTGCTGGGCCGGTCCCAGGGGTTCCCAACCCTGATTTAGGGCTCTCTGGGGCATCCCTCCAGCCGTGCTAGGTGAGAGTCACTGCATCAGTGTGTCCTGCAGGGCTGATATCACTGATGGCTTAGACTTATAGTACAAGCATGCCTGGAAAAGATAAGTTTTTGTTGGAATCATGCACAGAATAAATCACAGAATATCAGCATTATTCTTTACTACTCAGGCTCATGGACTCATTTTAATGAAGCTGCTTATGGAAACGGTCAGGTTTTATTTTGGGGTACGATGCATTTAGTGGGGCTGCTGGTTGGTATAGCATAATTAGAATCACACTGGAATCATATGTTCATAGTTACCTTTATTTAACATCAAATGTTATGAAAAATGTCAGTACATGAATCCATACAGACCTCCCCTAGAGTGTAGAAGAGAAAGTCGACATCCGTACAGTGCGCTGATTTTGTTGTCAGGCTTTCTGCAAGTCCTTGAAGTCCTCTTAAACATCTTAAATTATAATCATCATTATAATCAATTATAATCATAATTCCTTAAAGAATAATTATCCGAAAAACTGATCAAAACATGTCTTTTCATCACAGTATCACTCACACTGCACTGGCACTCTCCTATATCCAGTGTCCCTGATACTTGATTATATGTTATTATTATATATTATTATTATTATTATTTGTTATTTTAACTAGTGTGAGCTCGTTGATAAGTAGACCATGAATGCAGCAATCATTATGTGGCCTGTAAATACTAGCAGCCAGCTGTGAAAAACCCTACATGTCAACCTGGCAGAGGCATTTTGGTTGTCTATGGTATCACACCTGGGTCAGCACAAGCAGTAAATCCAGCAGCAAATCCATCAGTGTTGGTGGTCCAAGGTACGAAAAGTAACAATTGTCAGTTCTGTTTACACTAAAACAACCAACCACACTCATGAAAAGAGAAATATCAGCTGAGTTTTGTTCACAGTTGATTTTAGATTCATGAATACAATTTGGGATTCGGGCAGTCTAATGAGTGAAATATTTAAAGACACACTTACAAACTGAACCAACGGAGGCCTGTTCTTCCACTTCTTCCCACATGACTTGAATGCAGCAGAGCACCAGCAGCAAGCCAGGTAAACAAGGAAGTCTATGAGCTGTGAAAAAAATTTATCAAATGGACCTTCTTTCACATCAGCCATTTTGACATGATATAACAGGTAAACACAGGTGTTACTAATGACATTGGTGAAAGTTCTGTTCCATTTGGGCACAGAACCTTCCTGTGATTAGTAACACCTGTGTTTACTTGCTATTTCATGTTAAATGGCTGCTGTGATCATTATAACTGAAATGTTTTAATCGTTAAATCGCAACTGCTTTAAGATACAAACAACTGCAGTTTTAGTGCCGTTGTGTTGAAAGGATGTGTTCTTTGGCTCAGCTTTTGAAGCTTGCTTTGGCCCCTGTTGGTACGTGTGCGTAGGTTTACGCGTGTATCTGATTGTTATATGAAAGTTTAATGTGCATCTGACTGTGTGTGACGCAAAACAAAATTCCTAACAGACAAATAAAGTCATCGGCATCATCAGGTGTTAGTCTATTAATTGCTGTTAAATCTTTAAATGATTATTTATATTTCAAGCAAGAAATCAGTCTGGGCCTCCCAGCCTGAAGTATGTTGTGGTGCTATGACTGTCTTCAATTTAACTTGGTGTTGTTTTGTAACCCTAATTATGGTTTTGAAACAGTAACACTGTGCCTTATCTGTTGTATCTATTTAGACCATGATACTCTAAAGACTCTTCATTCAGTCTCATTGGTAGTTAAACTGGTATGTGAAGAACGTAGCTTGTGTGTTCCTACATTTTATATCCTTGTTTTAAGGCTTTAAATCTGCACCGAGACAAACTATGTGTAAAGTACAGTTTGTTATGGTACAGCGTGACTTAATATGAGACTCTGAGTCCGATGAATGTTTTCTGCACACGGAAAGAAAAATCATTGGAATGTTTTTCCTTTGGACTTGTACTTAAATTACTTGGGTTATTGCTTTGGACAGATTTGTAGGTGCTGCATTTCTTGCTTGTATTAAATGACAAAATCGACAATGTAAAAAGTAAGGGGATAGTTTAATGCTTTCAGAGAGGCAGGAAAAATGGATTTAAGTTATAAAGCAGGGGAAAGGCAAGACTCCTTGTTGATCCTGACAATTGGCGCGTAACCTTGGCGTCCGACTGTCTTTCCGTCTTGTAGGGTTCCTTTTTCCCCCCTGATCACTGTACTGTAGCAGTGTTTTGCTATAAATAGATTAAGCTCTTTGTAGTTTGGCTGCTCAAGCCTAGCTCATGACCCAAGCGCAGTGGTGGTTTCAGTCATTTCCTTTTCAGGTAGCAATTCCCGCAAAGGTCAACTGGGAAGATGACCCTTTTCAGAGGGTTAGAGATGAACCCAAAGCCCCCAGTTGCTCCCCTCTCAGCTTCAAGTGGATCAAAATGGACTGTGATGCAGAAATGAGCGAGCAGGCTGGCTACTTGAATTCTCCAGCTCTGTATTACGGCATCTAACAATCCGTGGAAAACAGTAAATTGTTCCAGTTGATCTTTCTCCCCATTCACAATAAAGAAGGCAAGTCAATTATTAGGGTGCTAAAAAGTCTTAATAAATTGCGCTATCATCAGGTTTTTTATATCTCCAGCATGATGTAAGCAAAGATTAGTCTGTTTTTATTTCCAAAATCATTGTGGTAGAAAACAGTCTAGCACATAGTAACCAAATGACTTACATCAGCAGTTTTTTTCCTTTTTTCCTTCATTCTAAAATCAACATAGTTTGACTTTATTAGTGTTGATATTTCTCAGATTGGGGCCTGGAACAGTGACATCAGTCCATGTCAATGCCTTGTGGTTGTGAGTGACAGACAGTGGCTAGCTTGTTAAAATTGTCTTTTTTTTTAGAAGTGTAAGAGTTGCCTCACTCTCCAGGCTTTCAGGGGCTTCGCCTAGGTTGTATTGTCAAGCTCACTGGTAGTCACATCGTGTCACTTTACCTCCGCTTGTTATTTGTTGATGTATCTTGGTATGTCCAGCAGCCATATGCATGTAGCAGCCAAACACACATACATGCACAGAGACATCATGCTGTTCATGTTCAGGTGTATCTGTCTGCTTATCACTAGCGTACTGCTTCATCAAGGTCAAGCATAATATATTTAGGCTAATCAAATGCATGGTTGATGAGCTCATCTATTTTCCATCCCCACTCAGGCTGTTCTCAGTAATATCATGGGCAGGAGTTTCCAACTAAGCTAAATCTGGCCCTCAGAGTTCACCACACATGAAACATTCAAATGAATTAAGTCACTGCCGTTTGTTCCGTACGTTTTCCTCCACCTCCAGACCAACTTTAAATAGACCTCCGAGCTGTGACAGCTCTAGCAGATGTGTTCTCACACTGAATATCACCAGCCGTGGCCCTACCACATGCAGTCTTTTTTTTGTTTGATAACAATATTCTGGGATGCTTGGCATTGCTAGGCAACTCCTGTCTTTTCTGAGAACACAGAAACATCCACCAAGTCTATACGTCTGAGACTTGAGAGAAACAAACCCTTGTTTAGATTGAGACCTTCTGGAACAAATTTAGCTGGATCTAAAGGATATTTGCTTTTAAGTACTAGCTATAACCAGTCCACCTGACCACATGTGCGCTGTTGGTATGTGTGAGACATGGTGATAAAAAAAAGTAGATGCCTCTTTTGCATAACTTGGTAGTGACTTTGTCTAGGTTCAATTCGTGTGTTGTCTGTTTACAAGGATTTACTCATGAACAAACATTTGCTAACAAGGTAAAAATGAATTCAGATCCACTCTTATCCACAGTGACTTATTGCATGGTATACAATATATTAAAAACCTGTACCCAATAAGAGGTCACTTTTTGCCTTCAGAACATCTTCCATCCTCTTGGAATGCTGTCGTATTACTCCTGCTCTCCATGTAGAGGGATACTGAACCACTTTTTGAAAGCATTCCGTTTTTTGATGGATAAACAGAGTAGAAATTTTCTTGGCAGTCTCGGTGCTCCAGAACATTCCATAAATGTTAAAAATATTCCTCAGATGTCTGTCTTGCCATTCGGGGGCTAGGAAACCCAGGTGTGAAAGGTATTTCTCTTCATCTCGTTGTCCGTGAGGTCTTCTTGGAATATGTGAATATCATGAATGAGCAGTGTTTGCACCACAGGCTGCAGCTGTTACGGTAAAATATGTGCGTTCATTGGATTATGTGACAATGCAGTGCAATCCTCAGGCCGAATGGCTGCCAGAAGATTCTAGATCTGTAGGTTAGATCACTGTGGGTTTTTTTCCTCAGGGACATTTTAAGAGGACACATGTCTGTTGATTCATCAGGTATGACTGCACAGAGCTCTTTTCTCTGTGTAAGCCAGTAAACCAGTAGAAATGGCTCTGCTCCAATGATGGACTCATAGATGGACTTCAATTTGGCTAATAATTAGATCAATGATTTGCTCCCGTGTCAGCAGAGTATGTACAGGGCCCAAGTTGGGCAGCCATAATGATTTCCAAATAAACAGTGGAGTGAGAGGAGAGAGGCACTTACTGCTGGAGGACAGTGACATCAGCAGACACCCCCAGAGAACACAGCGCTCCGCTAGGCGCTGCTTTTTAGAAACAGCTCGGTGAGCAAATAAACCGCGCTAATGATGGCACTCAGCAGAAAGTCCGAGCGCGGTTAGGGTTGCAGATTGATTTATTGTTTGTTTGATTCACTCCGTTTGGAATTGAGGGGTTTTCGTAGTGAGTAGCGTTTTCCAAAGGGGGTGGAAATGCAGGGAGAGTCATGATGTGATATTAAGACGAGTGTTGTCATCAGGGCCACGTCAAGCTTGCAATGAGCCGCGAAAGCGAGCATCATCTTGTTTGACCACCAGATTGGCTTGCCTTGGTGATTTATTGTGAAGTGTAAACGAGGGCCAGATAATGTTTGACACACATTATGCAGTATGACTTTGTCTTATTTTGTAGTGGAATTACCATAAACATCTTTTCAAGTTTAGGGTGCTCTTGAAACGTCTCTGAGAAATGATGTGGGACTTTTTTTGCCCTCATCCTCCACTTTCTGTGGCAGCTCCAATATGTGCGCTAAATCTTTTAGCGTATATGTGCCCTGTCTGCATGGATAGTAAATGGATGGATGTCTCAGCATGATTCATTCCCAGCCATATGGACATGAACATTAACTTCTCAACTTTTTGATCTCGTCTTTTTGATGAATCATACCTCTGGTAGTTTCCAGCCCGAGTGACTATTCCACCAATCATCCAGAGTCTGTGAGGCGCAGGTCTTAAATTCATGCAGGGACTTCTGCTTCCTGTGCAGTACAGTCCAAGTGTCCATGGTGGGTTTTCGCCCCCATTATCATCCAGTATCACACCAGAAAAAACCTCCAGGCCCAGAGCCCATATCTGGTCTCTTTTAATTAGATGTTCACAGTTAAGTGATGGCGGTAACGTTGAACATGCACAGTTCTTCGAGACTGTCATAACGGGATAGCGGGAAAGATTCAATCACTTTCCAAGCCTTGAGTCATATGGAAACTCTGTCGATGAGAATGCCTGATATATTGCCAGGCAGCTTGTGGACAGATTTCAGACAGTAAAGCATGATACAAGTCATTCCATGTATTGTCGTAATCACTTAATGTGCTCACGACAGGCTTATTACAGTCATATTAGCTTAAAATAGTGATCCTACGGATTCCGATTTCTAATTGGCAAGAGATTCAGGTTAACCTTGCCTGAGGGATTGTGAATGAAGACGCCAACATTACTTTGATGGCAGTTGCTCTGTGACAGAATGACAAAAGATGGCCAGCGGATGGGAGGATATATAGCGCCAGTCACCAGGCCAACCTCTTGTGCTACACATCCAAACCAGGGTATAATCAATCATGAGTCCTCGTCTCCTCCTCTCTCCATCCATCCGTCCTGGCATCCATCTCTGTCTGAGGCCTGGTGGTGTCACACTGATGGAGACGTGGAGGGGAGGAGGCTGACAATGACATGAGGGACTTGGGTCACACCAGCGACGGCCCAGAGTGATGAATGATCCGGTTTAGGCACCATGAGGAAATTAGCGTGCGGAGACTCTAAAGAACAACATCTGAAGGTGGTTTCATTAATCACACTTTCTTAACTTTCCCTCAGTGGATTGATGCTCCTTTTTTACCCTGAAAGTGTCGTTTTTTTTGGATTTATTCACTATCTTAAAATACAACCTGTTGTACCTGTTTCTTTTCATACGAATGCTTGTCTTTTTGGTTCCTTTTCATGTTGTTTCTAATTGAGAACACAGCTACAACTTTAAATAAAAAAACCTGGACAGGAGCTGGTCTACAGATTGTACTCTCTGACATGTTCAGAGTTGATGATGAAGTTCTATTCCTCTCACTGGGTTCCAAGCTGTAGAATTTTTTCATGGTCATGTAGTGGCATCGTAACCAGTGACTGATGTAAATGTAAAAGATATTGAGTATGTGAGTCCCTTGGGACTTTGCCTGGGGTGGTTTGCGTGAAAAAGCCACACAAAAAAAGGATTGTCTGAATGTTTCCTTATGTGGTTTTGTGGACTCGGTGGCTCCGTGCCAACGGGTCATTCCCCGTCACACACTCAGAAGTGTTATCCAGTGACAATGGAGAGAAAGTGGTCATACCTGGCAATGATTAAGGTACCCCCACATGTTATAAACATTAGGCCTGCATTGTGATGGAGTCATTGCTGGTGTAATGCATTTGGGAGCTGCTCTGTATTTTGCACAGTCTAGGGTTTCTGGCCCTATTGTCAAGCATTACAAGTTGTACAAGACAGCTTTGATAACCTGTATCAGTAATAGCGCACCCTGCATCCTGGAGAAGGCTTGAATGTCATGCTGAAAAATTGAAGTAAAGTACTGAGCATTTTGGAAAAAGTCTGCCAATAGTATAGAGGCAAAATTTCTGTTTTTCTTTCATTTTTTAATAGTTGCTATAAAGCATGTAAGAGGTATTTTCTTCTCACCCGGCTGCAGGCTCACTTAGCAGATCATGGCTTTGATTTGCCTCGACCCATCTGGAATAAATGTGCACTGGTGACAGTTGTTAGCAGGAGAGGTCCCACATTAAAAAGCCAGTGGCAGAAATTCCCAGACTCCAGGAAGAGAGAGCTGGTGTATGGCAATAGCAGAGGAGAGTGAGCTGCAAAAGTAATGGGTGACTTTTACACCTCACATTAAGTCACATTCCTTTTGTGTATTGTAAAGACAAATGTCTGAGAGTGCAATAACATTTTCTTTCCTTCAAACCACACATGATCTTTTTTTTTTTTTTTTTTACAGAGCTAATTATGTCATGCCAATGTCATGAACCCCGGCAGGTGCTGGCACATTGATAACTGCGGTTAATAGTGGTATGTTTATGTAAAACATGCTTATTTGTTGCTGATTATGAACACAATGACAGATTAAAAGCGTGCTGTTTTGAAAACAGCCAAAATGGAGCACGATGGAATGTGGTTCGTACAGCTATTATTAAATTTTGAGAAGACATATGCATCAATGGTTTGCTTCTGTTCACCCTGAAAGAGCTTCGAGTATGTTGCAAGTTAATGGACTGAAGATTTCTTGGTGACTTACTTCTAGATTCCTCTCTGTCCTAAGGGACAGTAAGTACATTAAAAGCTGGCGGCCCCAAACCACTATGGATCAAATGATCCTGAGTCAACATGATGACGAGGTCCAACACTTTTCTTGAAATGCCTGAAAAAAAACAAAACAAAAAAAAACTCCCATTTCAGGCCATTCAACTCCAGTACTGTCCTTTTAGCTCAACATTGGTTCCAACAGTTCTGTAACAAACAAATTAGAGGGCACGTTTTACTGCTGACACGTCAGCAATTAAATAGGCAAATGATAGCAGCAGATAGGTCTGCAGTGTGCTATTTCAGACGTCTGGTGATGAATCCTTTTGGCATCTGATTTTTGAAGAGAGAAGGCACAGAGGTATTTGATAGCTTCTGTTTTTGATTTTGAAGAGGATCAAGAGTTACAGACTTACTGAGAGCTGTGATTCTCTCTCAAAGCTTCCCCAATTCTCTGCTCCCTTTCAATCACTCTCTTTCTCACATTCACTCACATATATATGTACATATATTCACACACCAAACAGTTGGTATCTAATGGAGACAGGCACCCAGGACAGCCCAGTGTGCAGTACGATGCAGGACTGAGGTGTGGCCGGCCCTGCTCAGCTCATCTGCAGTGGTGCGGCTGGTTCCTGAGCGCAGACCCTCAATCACATCCAGATGTCCACTCGCAGGCCCGCTCAGAGACTGGGCGAGGTTGTCTCCCCTCCACTCACTGCTCCTATCCGTCCTCCACAACAAACTCAGCCACCAGGCCTGGCAGTCGCAGGCTCTTTCACAAACTATCAATTGTGCATTTTATCCCTGAAAAAACACGCGCTAATAAGAAAGGGGAAAAAAGATGGAGGGAGGTATGATTTCACCGGTTCTTTCCCACCGCCATCTTTAAAGCGGAGGATGACACAACACTTGTTTTTTTGGGCTTTGTGCGTGCTTTGAAGGGTTTGGTCTCATTACCGTGTCTTTGAGTAATCCATCTCTTTAAAACTGTCTTTGTGGACATTAAAGGGGGTGTAGCTGGTGTTATGGGCTTTACAGCGATGCTTTCTGATCACAGATTGTCTGTGCTGTAGCATTTGTCTGTTAGCAATCCACACATCAACTAGATGACTGAGCCATGACGCATGATTTTATTCACAGCGTAAACAGCTTTGGTTAGTCTCATTTGAGCCATCGAACTGCTCTACTTCTCGTCTAGGACAGTCAGCACCGTTTTTTTCATTTGTTTCAAGCTGACTGAGGCTGCATGCTCTTTTTCTGTAACACCCTGCTTCACACTTAACATAGTTATACTCATTTTGCACCTGGGAGCTGCTCCATGCAACCACAGCCTTCTAATGTTGGCCACAGTTAGCCATTCGTGGCAGGAGTCTAATTTACAGCATCACCTCTCACTATAACACCATCAAGCTTGAGTTCTGACTGCCTGCCAGCTTGCCCTCCTTGAGTTTTGTTCTGTAGCGTCTCCAGGCCAGAAAGATTGATATTCCATACAGATGTAGCCAGTGTGAAAGTACTTCTCTTTTTACATGCTTGGCTGCACTGGTGCTGCAAGGTTGCTCTTCCCGACAAGGAATTGTTAGGAAAATCCTTCACTGTTGCTGTAAGAAATGCCCTTTTTCCACTGCAGGAAATGTCCCGGGGCACAGGAACCTTTTCGAGCAACCAGGAATCCTTGCTCCTGTCTCCACCTGAGCCACCAGCTCCTCTTTTTTCTTTGCTCTTTAAACGCTGCCATTTCTGATTGGCTCAACATGACACAAACAGCGAGAAAGATTCACCCCCACTGTTTTTAAAAACTTCTATCAACGGATCGTTCAACTAGAAAAATATATGGTTCGTCTTTCTTCGCAGCTTCCATTGGCCGATGTGAAAGCAGCTTCCTCTTTTCACTTTTGCTTTTCAAGCCTCCTCAATCTCATTTCCAACCTCTGTGAGTCTCTTCTCTAAAACCAAATTACAACAGCCCAGTAGTCAGTAATTACGAACATAATGACATCTTTGACATCATGCATTTTTATTGTTCTGCTGTTGTCAGTTCCACACAGAATGATCAGACAGCTCCTCCTTATTTTCAGTAGTTTTGCTGTACTTGAGAGCTTTGCTCCCACAACCTTCTTCCATGAGCAAGACCCAGGAACTCTGGTCCCGCAACTTTTTGGTGGAAAAGGGCCAATAGATATAGGGTGGAGGAGCATTTCTGGTCACCATCACTGTTTGAGAAGTGTGTGGGATGTATCAGTCACATGAGATACATGGAAGCAGTCATTTTATGGATTTCCAGTGTCCTCCAGTTAGCATTAACTCGCTGGTTTACCCACACACCAGCTGGAGAGGTTATGATCTGACTGTGTTCTGCTCCCACAGCCAGGTCACTGTAATGGCTTTTTGAGGAGAATTGCCTAGTGCGTGTGGTATGTGTACAATTTAACGGCAAACTGGTATTGATATTGTGCTGTAATTTTTCCCAAGGGAGCTTTTGCGGACAGCTTGTCCAGGGGAAGCGCATTAGCCATATGTGTTGGTGGTGCTGGTGGTTGGGAACCTCTGCAATTTCAGCTGCCAGTTTTTCTGGCTCAGGGCGAAGGATTCCCCGCCATTTAATGGTACCTTGGATTGAGTCAGGCTTGGCCCGGCAGGTTCCTTTTGGCTAACGCAAGTGACAGCGGGAACAAATCTCCCCCTCTGTTTATTTAATTGCTAACCGCTCCGGTTTGGAAGCCGCATTCAAAGGGCCGACGAGCGAAGAGCTGCCTCGCGTTCCCCTCAGCCTCAGGGCAGCATGGGTCATCCCACATAATGAGTGGAAGGACTTACTTTACTAACTCCTCCTCAACCCAAAGCCAGCACGTGGTTCCCATTTCGGCGTGGGGGGAAAGATTGCACCTTTGTCTGTAGGACATTTTTAAGTGTTTATGTATATGTGCACATTTGTGTGTAAGTGCACATATATACATCTGTTCTCTAGCAGCTTGCAGTCTCTTTGTGTGTGTGTTCATGGGTGTGTGAAAGCAAGTGCCTGTGTTTGTGCTGCAAGTGAACACCACATGTCTTGCACATGTTGTCAGGTTGTGATTGGCACACAGGCCGGGCTGATATCAGCATGAGGGCCTCTGAGGCCAATGACCAGTTAGAGACGGGACGAGTTCGAGGTGGATGTCACCGCAGGAGCCGGCGTGCACACGGGCGCAAACGTGCATGCGCGCACAGAATGCGGTGGAATCAAGGGTGGGCTAATCTTACAGATGCACAGCGCGAAGGCAGTGAGGCGTGGGAGTCCCGAGATTTCACGCAGGGAGCGAGGCGGTGAGGAAGAGGGAGACAGAAGGAGTTTGGGGACTGGTAAAGGGAGAGAATGAGAAATGGAATGAGAAAGAGAGAAGAAGAAGAAGAAAAAAGAGAGGGATAGAAAAAGGGAGAAAGAGAGATTATTCCCTCAGTGGCTTTGGAAGAACTCGGCCCGTTGGAATCACACATCAGGGACTCATTTAAAGCCATTCATCACTGCTGATGCAGAGACAAGGAGGGAAGGAGGCGGGGGGGGAGGGAGGATTAAAGAAAGAGAGGGGAGAAGGAGAGGGTGAACGAGACTCCTCATGTTTTCACTGAGCGCTGGCTCATTAGCATTAGCGTCTTTGGTGAGCTCTTTGAACGGCTTCGTCAGCCTCTAATGTGAACATGTGGAGAATCTGAGTAAGGAGACTCGCTCACTGTGTGCTCATGTACATGTATGTATGTATGTGTGTGTATGTGCATATGTAAGTGTGAACCACTGACACAGGCCCAGCATGCAGCGCACACATGGTCTGCACTCCATCGTGGAGTTGTTTGTGTTGCCGACGCCCGCAGAACACGTTTCTGAAGACAGTTTGTCTGCATTTTTGACCGTCAGCGAGGACTGTCTTGGTGTTTTTTTAAGAACATTTGTTTTTTGACATCTTGTGAAAAACTGTCCACTCCTTGTCAAACTTCCATAAAGTCACAGTAGGTCTTACATTACTGTGGAAATACATTTCTGAGGAGGCAGTTGCTTTCAGTTCTGTATAGCTCAATATTGACATGTGCCTCCTTTCCCCATTTCTGTTTTTCGGCAGGTGTTTGATGAGGATGATTCATTTGTCCAAACAGGTCTTAAAACATTTATGAATACCTGCCATTTAACCCTCCATGTGACGCATCTCCGCTGATTGTAATCACAGACCGTCTCAGAACAAACAACAGTTAGAAGGCTTTAATCATATTGTAAAATGTGTTACCTATCTGTCACTTTTCTA
The DNA here is from genome assembly GCA_900302615.1 of Holocentrus rufus. Classification (NCBI taxonomy): domain Eukaryota; kingdom Metazoa; phylum Chordata; class Actinopteri; order Holocentriformes; family Holocentridae; genus Holocentrus; species Holocentrus rufus. The sequence continues at coordinate 1,006 of OMLF01013116.1, read as the reverse complement.
GAACAAAAGCTTTCGGGCAGGAAACCCTTTGTGTCCCATCCATGTGATCTGCTGTCTGATAACTCAGCATGTGTGCAATCAGACACAACTCACAGACTTAACTAAAGACGGGGAGCGAGCCTGGAATAATAGTATCACCAAGCCGTCTTCAAAACCCCGTTTTGCCTCACAAATGTAATGAGAGGCCCTTTATTGGCCTCTTTTTGTGTAAAATGTTGACGTTCAGTTTATGTATTATGAGTGCTACGCAGATCTGCTCTGCTTGAGCAAACACGTGCCCCTAAAAAAAGGCTTTTGATCTGTTATCTAATCATTCTCATCTGGTTCACTCTTGGCTTAATACCAGCCTCCCATTTTGTTTCCAGGCTGCTATTGTTCCACGCTTCAGTCAGGCTGTGCTGTAAGCATTTTAATGTGGGCACAGACCTGCACTATATCAGACAGAGAGGATGAAGCATTCCATAAATTATACAGAGATGAGACCTTTCTGTTGGACAGTGAAGTTTCCCAGAATGATTTTACATGTTAGCTCCGCTCTCTAGCATAACCTGTTCAATCAGTCTCCATAATGAAAGTAAATATTAACTTATAATATCTGTAAATTGATATCCAGTAGCCTTACCTTTATGTGTGTGTGTGTGTGTGTGTGTGTGTAGTGATTATCTGGCACTTTGTAAACTTCTTTGACTTGAAAGGAGCAAGAAGAGAAGACAGTGAGAGAACAATTGAGGAGATTTAGTCACCCATACCAGTATATTGCCTTTTTTCTGTCCTGAAGAGAAATATTGAAATATTCCAAATGATATTAGTGTCTGCAGTATGTAGCTTTATTTTCACATAACATTTCTGAATGATCTCTTTAAATTTGTTGTTCTTCCAAGTTTTTATTTGTACTCTTAGACCATTGGTATTGTTACCAGAGTGTCCTGAGAGCTAATTATTATAGACCCAATACAGTTCAAACAACAATAATGATATAAAGTAGAATAAAGTAGAAATTATCCTT
>OMLF01013115.1:0-16107 GCA_900302615.1 Holocentrus rufus | reverse complement strand
TCCCAAAAAATTACAGAGCAGTAACTCTGGCTCCGGGGCGACATGAAATAAATCAGCTTGACCTTTAACACCAGACCTTTCATTAGGGAATTCCAAACTAATTGCTTTACGATTTCATTACAACTAGAAAGCATCTCTTGGAGTGGGTTTGCCTGAGCTTTGGAGAAGCAAGTGTAATGCATCAGTCATGGTGCTGCTGGTGTGGCTGTATTGACAAACTGAGACCTACTGTGGGGAGCCTTCAATGTCGAACTGACTGACACCACCTGGGAACCTGCAGACCCGTGTAAAACCATTAGCCCGGCTTTAACAGTTCCAGATATTCCACAGGATGCATGTCTTCCACTGGAGCTTGACTCCTTGGTTCTGAGTGACCTTATGCAGTCTGCTATCTCAGACGTGCTATCACACCCTGTGATCTCAAGACCAAGATACCAACCTCTGAAGACTCAGACTACTTTACTGTTTCCTGCAGTAAAGATAATTGTAGATCTTCGAGGATGGGGGTGTGGTGGGGGTGTTGGAAGTCAACAGATTGTTTGGGGCCAGAACATGTTTGGAGCCAAGCAAACAAGTCCTCCAGGCTGGTTGCTTCTTCTCATAAACCCCCATCAATTTCTTGAATTTTAACAAGCTTTTTGTCACCTCTGGAAATTCTCTCGCGTGGGATGGCTGATAAACATTGCTCAGGTATGCTGCAGCCGGCCTACCTGCAGTGTGCTGGGGACAGGATGCTGTTCGAGAGCGTGTGCCCATAATTATATACATAAAGTAATTGTTTTCTTGTTGTTGTTGGACTCTTATTCTCAGGCTCCTGGATGCCGTCAGTCTGCAACTGTTGATACTTTCTGCCGCCAGTGTGTAAGAGGCGGGGCTTTTTACGGGGCTCTTTTTGTAACTTGCCTAGAGGCCTGTTGTTGTAAATCATGTGTGATTCATAAAAAACAGGTTCTCCTGTCTGCCAAGCTTCATCTCCACAAACCTCAGAGACGTACAAATAGACTTTGGCCTGCAGCCATACCTCCCTGGATCTTCTTCCTTTACCAAACTGCTCTGCTGTCAACACCTCGCCCCCCCCACCTTTGCTGTTCTCCCTCCCCCATCTCACCAGTATTTATCTCCCTCCGCCTCTGCCTCTGCCTCTGCACAGGGCCGATGATGTTGTTTTCTTTGCGCTTGTCTTTGACTGTCCTCCATGGGAAGTACCTGGCAGCGGATGCATGTGGCAGGTTTTTGCCTGGACACGTCTTTCTCCCCCTCTCCTCTGTCTCCACAGCCACGCAGCGTGAGAACTGTGGTATCCATGGCAATGAGGGAGGTGTGCTTGGGGTTGGTTATTTAAATGTGGTAGGTAGGAGGATTTGGGCTCCGATGTTTGCACATTTGAGGTTCATTAAAGTTTAGATCATCAGCTCGTCAGTCATTTCAAAGCCTTTTGAATTGCAATAAGACCTCAGCTCCAAATTTATTGCTTGCGGTTTAAGGAACTCACTGACTACCTTTGTTTTCTACAAAGTGCGAGCAAGTCGACTATGCTGGGTGGATCTTTTAGAAGAGGTAACAATCTGTCTGTTCTTTCTTTCTGCAGGTTTCTTCACTCAATGGCCATCCCACCATGTGGTGATCTTCTCAGCGTTAGCCAGTAGGGTAAAGAACAACATTTTGGAACTGCAGTCCACATCACCAACCTTGCACCTGCAACAGCTGCTCTCATGGCGCACCCCTATGAGCCCTGGTTACGGACAGCACCACCTAGTGGCAGCTCTGAAGACATGAACATCCCTGCCTGGTGGGACCTCCACCCCGCACCGGGGAGCTGGATGGACCTGCAGGCAGGGCAGGGTGTGGGGCTGCCTTCAGTGGGTGCAGGGAGCTCCATGGGACTGCAGCCTTCTTTAGGACCTTACGGCTCCGAACCCCAGCTCTGCACCCTGCCTCCAGCTCAGCTTGCTCCAGCCTCCCACTCTGCTCACCTCTTCCCCCAAGAGGGGTTCAAGATGGAGCCACTGGCTCCTGAAATGCTGCAGCAGGAACCGTTCTCCCTGGAAGAGCCGCAGGAGAGCGCTGCCTCGGCCCGCCCAAAGCCCCAGCGTCGCTCCTCGTCCAGAGGCGCCGGCCAGGCTGTGTGCCGCTGCCCTAACTGTGTTCACGCCGAACAGCTGGGTCAGAGCACGGATGATGGCAGGAGGAAGCACATGCACAACTGCCACATCCCTGGTTGTGGGAAAGCCTACGCCAAGACGTCCCATCTGAAGGCTCACCTGCGCTGGCACAGCGGGGACCGACCGTTTGTCTGCAACTGGCTCTTCTGCGGCAAGCGATTCACTCGCTCTGATGAACTGCAGCGCCACCTACAGACGCACACTGGTGCTAAGAAATTCAGCTGCGCCTTATGCCCCAGAGTATTTATGCGCAACGACCACCTGACCAAGCACATGCGCACGCATGAGTCCCCACCAGGCCACGGGGAGGAGAGGGTGAACGGAGATGGAAGGATGGATAAGGGTTTTGATACACCCACACCTCCTCAGCCATCCCAAGTATCTGCATCAGATGCCACAGAGCCACCGCTTAAGCTGAAATGCGAGACAGAGTCCTCCGTCTCCAGTGTAACAGGGCAGTCCAGTTAATTGCATTACAGAAAACCCGTAAGTTACATTCATAGGTTTTCTCAGTTTACCATCAGTCTTCTGTCTCATTCATAGAGTAATCATAGCTTTACCATAGAATAGAGATTAGAACAAAGTATGGAACAAACTTTTACTGATAAATTCTGAATTGCATAGAAAGGGTCATTCTGCAATCTTGTGATTTTGTCAGTGGAAATAAGTTAAGGACTTCTGCAATAATCTAAATGTTATAGGACCAAGAAAATAATGCTGTCCGAAAGGAAAGTCATGTGAGCATAAAGCATTCCTCTGTGCGTACATCCAGATGAAAGCTAGCTAAGGAGGCAACCAAGCTGGATATAAAGCTTGCTGCTAGGACTTCCATTGCTGCTAGTGCTACTATTACCAGTAGACTAAGAGACTTGGAATGAGTTAAACTGAAGGCGGCTTGATGAAATGTTTACAATGAAACCAAGTAACCAAATCTGTTACTTGAAAACCTGGAGAAACTTCGATCTCCAACAGCCAATTTTACTTTCCCTTGTCAGTGAAACTGTTTTCCGAGGCGGCGCGCCTTTGAATGGAGAAATGAGACAAGGAGGAGGTTTTTGTGTTTTGTTTCAGACTTCCACCATTTCTACTGTCTACAATTGTGTGTAGCCTACTGTACAAGTTGTGACGAGACACTGGAAAATTACATTTTGTATTTTATAAAATGCTATCAGTCAATTTGGTTCATTAGCCTCAGATGCCGCAAAAATTGGGTGTGGTGTGTTGATGCAGTTAAAATGGCAAATGAACCGATCATGGTGACTGAAACTATGCTGTGCCATGACAGTGCGTGTGATGCATCGTGATGAAACCAATGTGATGTTGATTGATGTTGAAAAATTTCCATGTACACACACACGCACACACTCGGTGGCCACCTTATGAGGTACTCCTTCCCGTTTACGTAAACAGCTCACTCCTCCAGACAGTGAATCATGTGGCTGTCTCAGTATAAATCACGCAGACAGGACCGAGAGTTTCAGTTGCTGTTGGACTAAATGCTAGAACTGGTGATCAAAGCCTTTTTGAACATGGTATGATTATTGGCACCGCACATGCCAGTTTCAGCGTCTCCCTTGCATTTATAGCGAGAGGAGTGACGAACAAAAAGCATCAAGCAGCTGTCAGCCGGCCAGCAAAAACACTTCATTGATAGAAGAGATCATATGAGAACGGAAACACTTGTTCAGGTTAATTGCTGTGCCACAAGAATGCAAGGAAATACTTATTACAACAGTGATAAAAAGAAGAGATTCTTACAGTGCACAACTTAGCCAGCCTACTACTCATGTCAGGTAAAAACGATGAAAGTATGGTGGACATGTAATTATCACAGTTGGATGAATCTTGACTGAAAACCGCTTTTTGGTCCAACAAATCGTGGTTTCTGTTGTGATATACTAAGGACAGAATTTGGCATAAACATGAATGCTTGGCTCCATTGTGCCTGGTGTTGAAGGTACAGCCTGCTGGTGGTAGTGTAATGTTTAGCACACATTAGACCCCTTAGCATCAACTAAGATTGGTTGAACGCCACTGCATTAATAAACATAGCTGCTGACCAGGTCAGTACATCTCTTTGTGGTTAGTCAAATGGAAACTTCCAGCACACAGTGAACCTTCATCGCAAGAGAAACATGGCTGTGACTGCAGTTTAGTCCAACAACTTGTTAAGTCCTTAGACCTCATAGCAACTTTGGATGAGGATGTTCATGCCATGAATGTGACACAGAAGAAGCTGTTGGAACTACCTGATGCTACTGACTAAGCAAAGCCCAAAAATCCCTGAGAAATATGTCCAACACTTAGATGATTCAGTGCCTCGACTGTTCTGGAGGCAAAAGGGAGTCCTAATTTGTTCTACCTAGGTGTATCTAATAATGTGGCCACATGTAAATATCATATTTGTATTTTGAATTTCCTTTTTTTTTTTTTTTGGAGATGATAATGCCATGAGAGTTTAGGGGCTCTTACCTAAACATCATCAACTGGATATGCATGTATCCTTTTGTGTGTCAGCTCAAGCTAAAGTTGTAATCCTCACAAAAGAACTTGTAAAAGTGCTCTCTCAACACATTTTATGAGCAATTGTATAGCTCGGCTGACGTTACAGTGAGTCGTCCATGTTCCATACTGAGAAATTATTGTAAGCCATACAAAATATGATGTTGAAACACAACAACTATTTGCCTCCTTTTCTGGAGATTCAACATGAGTGTTGACAGTCTAGTGAAACAATTTAAAAGCAACTGAATAAAGTTTTCCTACTAAACATGCACGACACACCTAGCAGTAATTGTGTGGGTTGCTTGTTCTGGGTAGTTAACCATTTTCATAATCAAAAGGATAGGTAGCCTACTGTAGTTCATTAGCAAACAACACATGCAGTTTTACAGTTTAAAACACTATTAGGATGTATGTAAAACATCACAGATAGGCTGATATTTATACTTGTTAGAGAGCTTACATTATTGGAGGCTCACAATTGCTGTATTTATGTACAGAATTTAAAAAATGGGAGAAAATTCATACACATTAGTCAAATATTGTGTATAGGTTATTATTTCTATGGTTGTAATCCTTATCACAGATAGTCTTACTAAGTTTTCTTTTATGTTGGTCAGTAGGACAAGAAAACAGTTTTTTCATTGTAGTATAATTTTTTAGCTGTGGAAAGTGTAATAAAATAAATTTAAACACATTTAATAATTTATGTATCGTGGTGTAATTACTTGCATTTAATCTATTAATATCCTTTATGAAATAAAAAGCAATATTCTGTGTTTCCATCTCAAATCTTTACTTGAAGAATTATTAATATCATGAGGATCGCAACAACGAAACACGCACGCAGACGCGCGCGCATACACGCACGCTTGCACTCGATTTAGTGGTATGTAATTGCAACTGTTTTTTTTTTTTTATTGACGTCTTATCAAATTGCAATACAAAACATACAAGTACAAATACAAGTACTATACAAAACATGCAGTCGTTAAAGATTTATGAAAATGTTGCAGTCTGAGAAGCCTGACAAGGAGCGGAGGAAAAGCTGACTTCAGGTGCTGTTGGAAATCTAATAAACACATACATGAACACATGTATAAAGGACTCAATAAAGTGGTAAACAGGACTGGGAACACGGGCGGTTTCCCTGATAAGTTGCCGAAATGTGACGTTTGGGCAGCAGAGAACTGTGAAGTTGTATCAACAAGTGATGACAAAAGAGAAGTGTTTCATTATTATATAATATTGTTTGGCATTCCCAGAACCTAATGTAAATGAATAATCCCATTTCACTCTTTGATCAACTAATTAGCTGTCATGTATTTTTGTGCATATTTATAATTTATCCTTTTGGTGTTGAAGAGCTAATGGTTTAGCTAGCCTACTGCCAAAATGAGATGCACTCACATTCTAACAAGTCAGAACAGCCACACAACAGCTAGTTATTTACAACATCAATTCTCCTAAAGCACATTTATCATCTTAAGTATGTTGCTGTAACATAAAGCAACTCAGTTTAAATTCTAAATAACACAGCCATTAAAACGCATAGCTTGTCATTTTTTGTTATTTACCATGTCAGATTAAATGAAACTTTGTGCGAAGGTGAGAGGAGCAGATTCAAAAAACGCTGTAAAGTGGATGCAGGAGACGTGCGGCGTATTAAATCAGACCCCAAACAGCTAAATGTCACATTTATGGCACAAGAGGGCGAGAATCGGAGCATATGAGGAGTACGTGAAGGCAGCGCAGTCCCACAGCAGGAGAGCCGGAAGCGGAATATGAATCATCTGTAACAGGAAATACGTATGAACACAAACATAAGTCTCGCTCGCCGCTCTTTGCTGGCTGGCTAATCGTCTTTTTCTAGCTAAATTTGGGTTGTTCCACATTTAATTCGACGGGCGTAGATATACTGTATACGTAAAGGACAAACGCGTCCATTTCTGTATTTGTGTTGGAGTAGTACTTCTATTTTTTCAAGATGGGAGGCGGCGATCTCGTAAGTATGAGCTAGCTTAGCCCCGATACGTACCCCATACTCACACCAAATCCCAGTCGAAATATAGCCACTCAAGATGTCTTGTTTATCGATAATACTACCGGTATACACTTATAGAATTTGTCTTAAGGTGTCGTGATAAAACACCCTCTTTAATAAGGTGAAAATTCAAAATACCCAGCACGACATCTTGGAATCAGCTAGTTAATGCAGATATATTGAGTTGTTGTTATTCCAACACTCTGAAACTTAACTTTTGCGATACTGATATTTGTAATGTTGGCCAGCTAACTTATATACTAAGTCTGTCTGCCTGCCTGTCGCCTGTGATTGTTAGGCTAATTTGATTCACATTATTGAATATAATGGAGGGAGTCAGATTTGCTAGTATGATACTTTCAGGTGTCAAAGTAAAACCATCAAATCCATTCAAGCTAAATAAATGTGTATACTTGAGTTTTTGTAAGCCGTAAACCTAGTTGTAAAATTAAACAATCAACATAATGTACCTGATAGTTATTTCTGAATTAATAACTCTTATTGCAAGTGTTACTGATGCCCTCCCCCTCTCTCTTAATCCAGAACTTGAAAAAGAGCTGGCACCCCCAGACTATGAAAAATATTGAACGGGTGTGGAAGGCTGAGCAGAAATACGAGGCTGAACGGAAGAAGATCGAGGAGCTCCAGAAAGAGCTGAAAGAGGAACGAGCTCGAGAAGAAATAACTCGATACGCACAGGACACGGGTGCTCTCAAGTCAGTGCTCTCTCACATTGTCACCAGTGATGTTTTTTATTGTCATGAGCGGTACTAAAAAAAATAGCAGTAGTCTAATATGTGATTCTGATATGGTGACAGAAAGAAGGATGACCGTCTGGACTGGATGTACCAGGGCCCTGCCGGACAAGTGTCCAGAGATGAATATCTGCTGGGACGTCCCATTGACAAGCAGATCACTGAGCAATATGAGGAACCTGAGAGTGGTCCATCTGCTGAAACTGGGCTCCTGCCTGGATCCATCTTCAACCCTACCACCCCTGCCTCCAGCCTGGACCTGGCTGCCAAGATAAGGGAAGACCCCCTGTTTGATATCAGGTTAGTCCATTTGTTTTAATTTGTACTCTTCCAAAATTCTGTAAAGATGAGACAAAACCCTAACCCTAACCCTAACCCTATTTTTATCATGTTCTCTCCCTTACTTTTTGATTTTCTCTTAAGGAAACGGGAGGAGGAAAAAAAGAGAGAAGTCTTGACTAATCCAGTGAAGATGAGGAAAATCAAAGAAATGGTAAAACTATTGTTCTAATTTGCATATGTGTTAATTTTGTCATCAGTTTTAGACCCTGTTTTGGTTTTAAACAATTAAAGTTTTTCTTTTTTTAAGTCACCAACTCACCACATTTTAATTCAGTTCTTATCATTTGCATTAGTATTTGACATCTTTGCTCTCTTAGCGCTAGTCTTGTATTTTCCCACTAACTTTGTTGATACAAGGTAACCATTTAAGGTATATAATGTCTTTGTTCATAAGCAAGAAGCTGCTAGTGTGAAAATAGTGGAGTGTTTGCATCATATGTGATCTGTGTTTAACCCTCTAGTAATGACAAATAACACCGTAATACGTTTCACGCAAAGGCCCACACAGCAACATTAATATTGTTTGCATGCTTATACATCAATCTGGTCTCCCCACAGCTCCGCCAGAATCTTGAAAAGAAAGATAAGAAAAAGAAGAGGAAGAAGGAAAAGAAGGAGAAGAGGGGAGACAAAGAGAGGAGGAAGGAAAAGAAGCACAAGAGAAGGAGCTCAAGTTCAAGCTCAGAGGAGGAAAATGACAAAAAGTACAGGTAAACAAGAAAATTGAATTTGATTATCTGCATCTGAGAGACCAGTTTACTGAAAAACAATCACTTTTATGTGATGTTACATTAACCTCGGGTAGAAAAAATGAAAGAGGCTTGTGTAACTGCAAATTTGACTAATTTCCATGGTTAGAGTTAGTTTTCAGCCATCTGATGTTTTTGGTGTGATTATTTTATTTTCTGTATTACTTAGCTATTGTCTTTGATATCCTAAAAGGGAGGGTATCCTCCCTTTTCCTCCTCCCTCATAGGCTGGATTCAAAGTGTCTTTGAGCAGGGTTTCTCTTCTCAGATGGAAATCTGAAAAATCCAATCCCTTTTATACTGGATGGATGAATCACAAGGACTGTAAATCTGGACTGACATGTAGCTTCAGATAAAGCTGTGTTGTCTTCACATGAGGCAGTTTGTAATTTGGGTCTGTTATCTGTTTTTCAGGGCACATTCAAGGGATGAATCTTCATCAGACATCAAATCACATTCCCATCATGCTCCAGGCTATGGACTACAGGTAAGTAAGCAGCAAAACAGTGTCTGATTACACCAGTAATATAATAATCACACATAATTGAAATGCATCCTACAGTTCACTAGACCAGCACACCGGCGAGTCCTAACAGTCAAATCTCCTCTTAGCTCCCTGCCGGCAGACATCACCAATCCTCAGCTCCTTCCAGTCACTCAGTCCGACGCGAGAGGAGCCGTTCACGATCGCCTCACAGGAACAACAACAGGGAAAACCACAGAAGCGACAGGAAGGAGCAGCACAGAGCTCCCAGTCCACAGAAAGAGCGTTATCACAGAAGAAACAACCACACATCCAAGTAAGAGTCCACTGGGCTGCAGTTAGGATTGGGTGATACGGACAAAATCAAATATGACATATTTGACCATGAGGCATGCCATTAACAACTTTTCATCAGACATTCAATACAGCTCAGGATGATTTAATTTAAACAAAATGTCCAGTTTTTGGGTGAAGTACCCCTTTAACCGGGTTCCCTGTCTGTTTTAAGGAACCTCTCTGCTGAAGAGCTGGAGCGCAAGAGGCAGCAGATGATGGGCTTTGCCAAGCAGAGAGAGGAGGAGAGGTATGACAATGTGAAAAGATACAAGAGACAAGATGACCTGGAGAAGCAGCGGGAACAAAGTGCCAAGCATGACCGCCATGCTGGCTTTATCCAGTAAGTTTTGTAATGCTCCTGGACACACATTTCCCGTATTTCATTTTAAATACTTTTTGTGTCACTCACAAATTCCCTGATATTACATGCTTAATTTTTGCTCACCTTTCCCTCCTGCAGCAACATGAAGCTGGAGAGCGCCTCCAGCTCCTCCTTAGAGGACAGAGTAAAGAGGAATATCCACTCCATACAGCGGACCCCAGCTTCTCTTGAGAAGAATTTCATGAAGAGATAAAGACAGAGCACATTTACCACATTTAACACATTTAAATGCATGAACTGGTCTAGAAGTTGAGGGTGTGGAATGCACTCTCTTCTCAGTCTTTATATTTCTCTTCTGAGTATTGAGATACAAGGATGGTTGCTGTGGCAGGATTCAGTTATTGGTTTAACATGGGCAACATAAATTATTTTTCTGACAAATGTAAAGGGTCTGCAATGGCCAGTCCCTCCTAATCATTTTCTAGAAAGTCATGTCCGTTTATGATCCATATGATCTCAATTTTGTACAGTGTTATTTTTTCCCTCCCAAATAATACCTGCTTTTATCTCAGATGTTTTTGTAATATAAGTGTATGATTCAGTTTACTCCTTCAAGTGATTAGAATTGTTATTAAAAAAAAAAAACGTTTCAGAGCCTTATGTTACCTTTATTTAAGTTGGGGTTTCTTTACATGTGGACTATGTGTTGGGTTTTTGTTAGAGACACAGCTGTATCAATTATTGTCATGTATTTGTGTCAAGTAGGAGTTGAACTTAATTAACTGTCGGTAAAAAGATTCAAAGGGAATACAATTTAATTTCAGTATACAACTTTTTTTTCTGTGGCTTTTAAAACACTTCAATATGGTTAATGAGCATTCAGTCAAACTGACAAGTTTAAGTGTACAGCTCCATTGAGACTGAAGGTGGGGAAAGCTGAGGACACCTAGGCTGATTTATGGGGATATTTTTATCCTCTCCTTCAGAACTACAGTTATGTAAAACTAATTTGCAAACATTCACTTGACATCCCCATTCATTATCAGGGATTATAAAATGAAAGAACGGTGATTTTGTTCCATCTGATATGACATGACAGATAACAGCTTACCACATGATTTGGTGCCCAACACCGGTTTACAGGAGCGATTTTCTAAAGGTTCTGGTGAGCAGTTTATTTGCTGTAGAAAAATCCTTTTTCAATTTTCTTTCTTACGGCCAGAAAATTAATTTCTAACTTTTAAATTCAGCTATGACAGTTCAGATCTCGACGCGCCTGTGACAAGTTCCAGTTTTAATTTCGTTTTCAACACGCCTCAACCAACCTATACTAAGGTCTGCATGTCTCCGCCCCCTTCCTCCAATGACAGCAGCGATTGACACTCACAGCATACCAGCTAAGCCAATCACTGTTAAGCGAGGCATGACGTAGTGCAGCCAAGTTCGTCTGATTTCTGTGTTTCTAAATCGTGTAGTCACTGTAGGAAGCTAGCAGTCATTCATCATAGCCAAAAGAATAAGCTAGTTTACAAGTGATTGGAATATACCACAACGCGTTCACAATGGTAAGAAAAGTATATGAAAGAAAATTTGATCATTGTGGTACAGCTGCAGACTATTTCTTGTAAAATTGTATTTAAAACCAGAGTTTACAAAGCTCATGATTGCTAATGCTCAACCAAGCTAACGTTAGCTAACGTTGTTAGCAGACTGACCCAAGCTCCTGCATCATGCTCAGCTAAAGAAATGTCCTAGAAAATAACGAAATTGTACTAATTATAACCCTGTCCTTGTTAAACTTTAATCTTAATAGTGTTTTTAGCCATGTTAAAATATTTGTAACACGTTGTTTAGGAGCTACACCAGAGGGAAGGTAGATGGGCTAGCTAGGTTAATGCTAACTTTGTATTTTACCAGAGTAACAGTAGCCGAACTAACTTCCATGACATTTTGCTAAGGCAGCTATCGTTAACCTTATACTTTCTAAAGCTGCGTTAACATCAGTGAACCAGTATCAACTTTTTAAATTCCGTGACTGGCTGAAGACAAACTGGCAACAGGATGTTATTCCGTCAGCAGCAAGCTAGCAAGCAGCTATAATTTTGAGCTTTAATTAAACCCGAGTAATAGCTGTCAATTTAGTTAACAGGTGTTTATGGTTAAGAGAATGCTACTTGCTGCATCCCTTTTAAAAAAAATCTGAGATTTGAAGAGTCAACCTGACTGAAGTTCATAAAGTGTTCTTTACTAACATGTTACAGCTACCAATGCGGAGCCACTGTACCAAAAATAAAATAAATAAATCTCCGCTGCCTGGGTTTATATCTCATCTGTGCTATTGACTGCTGCACTGTGAATCTTACATAGTTAGCTAGTAATTGAAAAACTGCTCTTTCCTCTTCTTCTCCATCCAGTCTATTATGTCCTATAACGGTGGGGCCGTCATGGCCATGCGGGGGAAGAACTGTGTGGCCATAGCATCAGACAGAAGGTTTGGCATTCAGGCTCAGATGGTCACCACAGACTTCCAGAAGATCTTCCCCATGGGAGAGAGGCTGTACATCGGGCTGGCTGGACTGGCCACTGATGTGCAGACAGTGTGAGTGTGTCTTACTGGGCCCTGGCCTCCATGTCACTGACAAAAACTGGCAAAGTAGCAAGCTTTTTTTTTTTTCAACAGTGGGTGAGAGAATAAAATGTTTCCTGTATAGCTCTGGAAAAAATGGAGCATGATTTTTGACAATTTGCAGATCCTAAAGTATAGTTAAAGACAAAGATGAGAGGCTCTAAGTCACTATATTGCTGTATCCCTGAGAGAGATTGTGTGCCACTGAGTATTATGTAGTATTAGTTTACACTCAGATTTGAAATGAGATACATTTGTAGTTTTCCATAAAACAAGGTTTAGAAAAATATATTATTAGATGTAGGAACCCTGGAATGACCTATATGTTGTATGTAACACCGATAGTCAGTGACTGGATTTGTATTGTGTGTAGATCCCAGAGGCTCAAGTTTAGACTGAACCTGTACGAGCTGAAGGAGGGTCGCCAGATCAAGCCCAAGACCTTCATGAGCATGGTGTCTAACCTGTTGTATGAGAGGAGGTAAGTTTACCCAACTTTCCTACACAAGAAATGTGATGGTGTGGTTGTAGTCTACATATTTTGCTACACATAGACCAAGATTATATGTCTTTTTGGTCAAACTGTCTAACCACATATTCCAATGAAATTATCCTGCCCTTTAAGAGGACATAACAATTTATTATGTAAAGGTAAGAGATGTTCTGGTTGACTTGTGATGCTCTTGTTAGGTTTGGCCCATACTACATCGAGCCAGTAATTGCTGGACTAGACCCCAAAACCTTTGAGCCTTTCATCTGCTCCCTGGATTTGATCGGCTGCCCCATGGTGACAGAAGACTTTGTTGTGAGCGGCACTTGCTCAGAGCAGATGTACGGCATGTGTGAATCTTTGTGGGAGCCTGACATGGTAAGTTGTATGTGAAGATGTATGAGCTCACTGTTTCTATCCATTGGTTGGTTACTCTGGGCTTGTCCAGGGGCTTCTTCATGACATTGACCATATTTACATGCACACCAGTATTCCCTTAATACTGTAAACATCATCATAATAAGAAAATTTGATCGTGCATGTAAATGTTGTCAGTAGGAACTCTGACACACCGTATGTGGTAGAAGAAGTGGATCAAGTTGGTTCACTTAACCAAACAATTAGCTGTTTTGTTGTCAAATTGCTCCAAAATCCTCACTTAATTGTCTGAGATCTTTTCTGTCTCTTTATCCCATGCGTGCCATGGCTATTTGTTTTGTTGCCTCATCTTTTAATCCCAAATGCTTAGGCGTTTGTATTTTGTCACCAATCCAGTTTGTAAGCCTTTCTGACAGTTAATACAGCACCTTAAATGTCAAAGTTGTGCACGCTCGATCTTTTCATGCAGTAGCTTTGTCCTTTGCACCAAACTTGTTAGGCTACTAGATATTAATACAGGAAGTAGCCAGAACTGAGTTTGAATTAAATTATCATTTCTACATGACATCTACATGAACAAGTTAATTTTTTTATGGCTTACAGTGCATGTGTGAACAAAGTTATTAATAGGTTATATTGCATAACCAAAGGCAAGTGTCTCATATGTTTAATCTTTTTATGCAACAAACATTTCTATTTCATGATCCCTGAAGAATGCAAATACTGAAAATGTGGAGGAATGTAATAAAATATTTTGATAATCATAGTCATGTATTTTTATTCCACTGTGCACTGCTGTAATATATTGGTAAAATTGGATAATAAAAAACATTAAGTGAAAAGTTAATTGGACCCACACAGGGGTTTGATCATGTTCAGTATTCAGTATCAGTATTCCATGTTTATCCTGAGATTTTTTACATGAGAAATCTGTCTGACCTGTGCAGGAACCTGATGACCTGTTTGAGACCATCTCCCAGGCGATGCTGAATGCAGTTGATAGAGATGCCGTGTCTGGCATGGGAGTCGTCGTACACGTCATGTAAGTAGAGCGATAACGTAAAGTTTTTGTAATATTTGCAGTGCTTGACAAGCTTGTGTTTTCTCCGGCAGTGAGAAAGACAAGATCACCACAAGAACTCTCAAGGCCAGGATGGACTAGAACCCCTCTTCATCACCAACACACTTTTTGTATAAAAATAATAAGCAATGCTCATGTACTGTCTTTTTTTTCTTATTGATATTGTTCAATAAATGGACATAGGTTTAAACAATGAGCTTGATGTCTGATATTTTTTGATGGTACAACTTAAGTTGGGCTTCACAGCACTGGAAATATTTGATCTTTGAAAATTGTGCATTTTGTGGGAAGTTTAATTGTAGTTCTGAATTGTCTACAGAAAATCAAGTGTGCTCAATCCAGTTTACTGAAATTGTTGAAACAGTTTTTCAGCATGCCTTTGCATCAAACTGAGCACCAGACGCCCACACAGACTCATTCACATGATGTCAGGGTACACAGTCTTGCCTTAGCTGCAGCAGATTTCAAAATCTGCGCCCTGTGACATTCTATCACAGCAAATCCTGAGATGCCAGATTAAGTAAAAAAAAATTCTAAGCAGAGTTGTATTGGACGCTGTAAATAAGTATTTAGTCTAAATTGACTGACTTAGTAGAAATAGGTTAATACATTTGCAGCCAGAGGCACTAATGCTCCCATATGCACCTATAAACCTACTAAATCATATGCATGTTTTGTGGTGATGCCTATCTTTAAGAGATTAGTACAATTTAGCCAATAACCTGCCGCCTTCATTATGAATCACCATGTGGGAGTGAAGGACAGTTTTTTCTCCAGAATATGATACAAATGAGGTGAGAAAGTACTTAAGTCTAGAATTACTAATTAAAATGTAAAAAATAAATAAATTAGCAGTTACATTACTAACCCAAGACTGCCTTGTTTCAGTAGACCAACACATGCAGTGACATCATTCAAGCATGAATCAAAGAAAGAAATGCATTCCCAGAGCAAAAACAAGATAAAACTCCCTTTAATATGCAATGAATCGTTTTCAAGTAACTTTTTTTTTCTAATGTCTGTTGGTAACAAAACAATACTGTATACAAACACAAAATTGCTACATTAAATGTAAACAAGATATAAAAATGATTCTTATGGTAATAAAACAAGTATTTTGCTGCGTAATTCCCATTTTTATGTGAATTTTCTCTTAGACCAACCTCCAAGCTCACGGTTAAAATTTCAAAAATATTCAAAAACAATATGGCAACGTAACATTCAAACACCAATTTTTTTTCTTCCTTTTTTTTTTCTCTTAAGTCATTAACACTCAGATGCAAGTTCAGTGGTTGGATGTTTCAACTTACTGGTGGAGACTCGTACATATCAGCCATGCATTTTTGATATTGCATTCATTTACTTAATAAACCATTACATGTTAATGTGTTATCCCCTGTTGTTCCAATTTTCTGTCAGCAGTGGTTCATTTTTTTTGCTGTCGAGAGAAGCCTGTTGGCTACTGCGGAGTTATCATGCGAATCTGATCATTCTGCATCTGTGTGGGTGTGTGTGTGTGTGTGTGTGTGTGTATACATCTGTGTGTGTACTTGTGTGTCTAATAAAAAATAATAAGAACAACAACAATATGAACGGAAACCAAACAGACTGTACTGACAGACTCTTAACTGCTGAAGCTGACACACTTGTTCAAGGCATTAGTGAGACAGTTCCCGTGCTGGCATGAGGAGGAGAAGGAAGCAGAAAAGTGGTACAGGGAGATTTCTCAGACATTATTCCAAATTCAATGAGGGTATCACAAGTTTTCCTTGAAAGATGCTTACACTGTGGAGGCAGGGAGGGCTCGGCACAGGGTGTGGGAGAGGGGGAAAGGGA
>OMLF01013114.1:0-18529 GCA_900302615.1 Holocentrus rufus | reverse complement strand
AGTTTCCACCAGAACTTGACAAAGAGGGGCCACGTTACGAGATGCAAAGGTCACTGGCCAGAAGGGAGTGAGGTGGGTGTCTCAAAAAAGCCGAGATGGTAGAGTCATAAGTTGCTTTCAAGTTAAATACAAAAAACTCCCATCTCAGTTATAGTGCCATGGGACTACATACCAAGATCTGCTCAGGCTATATGGGCAGCTACATATTCACCCACTCCTTGAATACTAATGAGTACATATTGATGGAAGCGCTCTTGTACAGGCACACACACACAAACACACACACACATATAATAAATTTAATCAGGAGAAGCCCAAAGGCAGCATTCAAATAATTTACGGAATCTCTCAAAATATATCTGCGTCTATAACAGAAAACATCTCCTGAGACATCTCCGAATTCAAAAAAGCATCAGCATCCATTTTTCCACCTCGTCCTCAATCCCCTGCAGGAAAATCTGAAATGAAAACCCTCACGGTAAAGAAGCAACAAGCTCCATCAATTTCTTCAGAGCCTGTTTGGCGCTCTAAAATATAATAAATAGGCTTTCGCAGAGAGCCAAACATGCATGCGTGTGTGTGTGTGTCTCTGTGCATGTGTGTGTGTGTGTTTCTGCATGCGTGGGCGCGCGCATATGTTGGACGGCGTATGAAAGCAAGCGCACTCGGCCCCCCCAGTTAGTTAAAGAGAGACATGGAGAGCAATTCATCAGAGTCTCGCTGGGCTCCTTTAGATAGTGGGCCACTTCCTAATTGCATTTGGGAGATTGTCGCGCCATCCGCTTGACCCCAGGGTGACAAATCAACAGCTCACACAGACGGGGAAATGCACAAGCTCGCGGCAGCACACACACACACACACTCGCCCAGCACTGTGGACGCATTGGACAACACAATATAGGAACGTGGAGAATTCAATATCGTAGACAATACACATTCATTCTGCCGGGGGCTTTGGTGGTCTGCAATGCAATTAGTGTTAATTGCAGCCTGTGAAGTTGTGGAATTAGAATTCACCGGATGAGCTGTGACTGTCGGTGCTGGCTGTTAATTGAACCACGTGAAGCTGTGTGACTTCAATGCTTAAGAGGAGAGCTCTGAAAAGCACTTCGGCTAAAGTGTTAAAGGTCGATACGGGCTGGAGTATTAATCCTTGAAGTGAGACAGAAATAGCAGTGTGAGTGCGGCACTTGCAAGAGAGAGAGAGAGGGGCGGTAGTAGCCTAGAGGTTAGATTAGATGCTTGTGGCTGGAAAAGTCGCTGGCTTAAGTCCTCCGACTGGCTTGAAAATAACTCACTGAAGTGCCCTTAAGCAAGGCACTTAACCCCCAACTGGTGCGGTGATGCTGCTCAGCAGCCGGCGGTAGAGGACGGGTTGTACTGGGCCGCTCCCAGGTGTGAATATGTGGAAGATGATGAATGTGAAGCAGGATGTCATTTATCAAGTTAGATTGGGAATTATACAAAGTGTGTGTGTATGTGTGTGTGTATGTGTGTGTATGTGCGGTTTACAGCGGTGGTTCTCAACTGGTGACCTTCAGTCCAAAAGTGGACCACATGTGGACCACATCCGTGTCAGTCTACTTCATCAAAATACAAAAAGATGAATTTATAAAGACATTTCCCACTGCAGTGCGACTGGATTCATAAACAGAGAGGAACACAACAAGTTTCACAACTTGGCCAAAAACAGGTTTGAATATATTAAACCTGGTTTTACTTACATTGAAAACAAACACGGACAAATAATAAGTCAGTTTATCAGCAAGTAGTTCAAGAAAACATTTCTTCTGTTTATCCTTTTCCTCAATGCAACAAAATATTTTACAGTCCCGTTGTTGTTGTTATTAGGTCTATTAACATATAACAAGTTTTGGAGGCCTGAATTAATCTCTAGTTGCTGTTGCAGTATTTTTTTTTATTTCATTGGCTTTTAAGCTTTCATTGCACTTTGTTTATTTTGTGTTTTAACAGTGTATGAAAGCACTGTGGATTAGTGCAGTTATTATTCTGTGAAATAAAATTTAATGGCTTATTCTACGAGTACACCACAACTTAATGATTCAGGACAAATGCAGACCATGAGGCCAGACCCGTTGAGAACCGCTGGTTTATTGTACGGCAAGACAGTCGGAGCCAGACACGAGGAAAGAAAATGAGAGAAAAGGAACACCAAACACATGGGTGGTGCAAAGGTGAAAGAGGTACAGAAGAGGGAATTAAAAGAGAAATAAATGGTGGAGAAAAAAACAACAGTGCCTCTAGAGTGAAAGACTGAGGCAACAAAAGATTAAAGATTCCCATTGCTACGCTGGCAGCTGCTCTGGCTGCTGTCCATGGTCCTGATGCTCGTGTCCTTAGTTGAAACAGAAGAGGAGCGCAGAGGAGATTCGAGAGAGGAAAGTGACTACTGTGCAGACCTACGTGAGGAATGTGCTTTAATGAATTATTGCCAGTATGCCAGCTGTATTTAACAACCTCTTCAACCGTGCCGGTCCCATCAATAAGTTTGCTATTACAAATGCATGCTGCAAGCTTTGTTCAAACCTGCAAAACTTTATTTTAAATTCTAATGTGCCATAATATGTCACAGATGTTCTGCTGAATTACAGGGCAGTGTGTATAAATCTAGATGCACAAGATATCTACGTATTTTCTATTTGACTTGATGTATTATAGTGCTGCCATGAAACAATGGGTTCTTGGGTCAGTGGGACTTTTCCATAAATTCAGCTCTCTAAATTATATATATTTTTTCTGTGTATGAGTGAAAATTATCAGATAGAGGGTAAGAATATCCATATTTCTGTGGTCTTAGATGAATGAAATCTGGAACCATTTGGGGAAAAAAATGCCTTTCCCCCCCTTCTGGTTATGCAGCCAGGCAGCACCACATGGCTCAATGCTGGTGGAAATCTTTTAAAAGTTTTATAATTTTACAACCATCAATTTCACGTCAGTTTATAGCTGTGCTCATAGTAAATATTGGCCCATGCAACAAAGGCAGTAATAGTCCGGTTGCTCGTAAATTTTGTGTTCCTTTTATAGCGTTTAGCCTCTTTGACCGCAATATATTCTTCTCTGTTTGGCAGGTGCTCAGCACTGCCCCTGATGGTCAAAAGATTGTACTGCAAACTTTTCTCTGTCACAGCAGTCAATGGCAGTGGCTCAACTTTCTCTCTCTTTAGGCTTTGACATAAATGGGATGTATAGATGCCATGAAGCACTGCAAGCAGCAGATACACAATATTTATGTTCTATTGTTTTACAGTATAGAAGAAAAACTGAAGATGCTTAAGGGGAAATTTAAGGGAAAATTCAGAGTTCAAGAGGTTAACTGTGTTTAATTCATTCCTCAGAAAGCTGATTCTTTGACTGACATCCTCCAGAGATGATGCTATTCTCTCTTTGACATTTTGCTATTCTGCCTCTCTGCTTGAGAGTATTTTGTTAATTTGTTTTTGCCGTTCTGACTTTATTTAGCCTTTTACCATAGCTGTAGCTCCTAGTATTTTGTTTTTTTTTTCGTTTTTTTTCTCGGTTTGTTTTTGTTCCAGTGTATCTAGCCTTGAGCTTTGTAGTTTCAGTGTATATTTAGCCTGCCCTATTGGCAGAAGGTTTTGTTTCTTGCTGTACAGTCATCTTTACTTCAGTAAAGCTGCTTGAACTCACCCTGATCTTCTCTCTATTCATCTGCACTTGGGTCCACAAACACACTAACTAACCACACAGGAGACAGGAAGAGGAAGTGGGAGAGGGGAGGATATAGAAAAGTAGCCATAGAGAGGTAAGATAGCTAATGCAGATATAAAAAGCTCTGTCATTTTGCCTCTCCTCCTCCACCTCCTCCTCCTCACTGTCACCTTCTCATCCCCACGTTCTCCCCTCCTCTGCAGCAGGTTTCACAGGGCTGAGCAATTATTCCGTTCTTACCGCTGACACTCAGATGCACCACTCGACCCGTGCTCCCTGCCCTCCTTTACCTGTGACACGCCTCATCCTCTCTTGCCCTGGTCTCTCTTGGCCCCCCAACACCTCCTCTGCTTCCTGGCAGCCTGCTACTCCCCATGACAGTTCACAGCTCTCCGAGGGTCACTGGCTGACAGTTACATGGCTGCCTGAACACGGGGAAGTCCACGCTTTTGGGACGTGAGAGGGTGCACTCGCTCACTCACACAGACACACTCACATACACACTCACATACGCACACAGACACACTCACATACAAACTGGAATATGAAAGAGGTGGAATGTTGAGGGCTCTTTGACAGGGTCGGCTCTAAATTAATTAAAACAGTCAGAGAAGGTGACAAAGGAGGCACACTGCTGGGTAGGGATGCAAATTTTTGGAGGTGACAATAATTAACTAATCTGTAACATTTATGATCAATCAATCAATCAATCATTCAATTGCCTGTTAAAACAACAGCAATTCGCAATAGCTGCGACCATGCTGGATTTACACACCCTCACACACACTTGACCACCATGGCAAATTGGCTGACCGCCAAAAGGGTGGGCAAATTTTTGTGGACCGACCAACCGATTAACAGAGCGAGCTACAGAACTGCTGGCCGCAGCTAAATATTTTGCTTGTGGACATAAGGAAGGAAGAAAACGATTGATATGAAGGTTCGAGTCTTAGGGCAGGCAGCAGTGCACAAAATAGTAATTATCTGCTGTAACTTAGAATGAATCAGAGCAACAACAGATACACTGTGACCCAATGAAAAACAGATGAAAAGCACAGGAAACGGCCTACATCTATATACTAAATTGATCATTTAATCGAAGATCACTAGCACTAATTAATGGCAATTAACTGATCATTGATTGATCACTAACATCCCTACTGCTGGGTCCTGGATAAAGCACCAAGAACCATATAAGGACAGCAGAAATAGACGACTTTATAGAGGTGCATCTGTTTTCCACTTGCAACGCAAAATTCACCATCTCATCACAAAAAATGTCCCTGTTGAGCATCCTTACTACAGAGTATACAGTACACTACATAGTGCACCATGGAGTATGTAAGTAATGCATCATCACCATTATGCCACACTACTATGGCATCTGTGTTGTTTCTTCTTTTTCCCTTTTCTTTATTTAATTAGTATACCTCCGGTGTAAAACAGGGTTTGTGGTACATTGTTTGATCAATAATGCACTCTCCTCCACATAGAGAACGAAAAAAAATGAACTTTCTAACCATATGTTCAATCTGTGTGAAAGAACAGGAACATGTCTGCCTCGGATCACCTACATTCTTTCTCGCTGGGCATAACAGCCAACCTCTCATAATTCTGAAAGGGTCTTTTTGAAATTCAAACGGAGACAGGAAAAAGCTTTGCACCTCGTTAAGGTAACCTCACTTTGCCCGTTTTAAAGAATCCATTCCACTCCGTGAGTCAGCCTCGGTGAAACACGCATCATCTGTCCATCTTTTTCAGGTTCATTTCAGCTGAATCACATTGTAACATCTCTCTAAGGTGACCTCAGCCACATTGTTTTTTTTTTCTTTTCCTTTTCTTTTTTTTTTTTTCCCTCTTCCGTCTTTCTGTCGTCATTTTCCTGGACTGTGGGCCGGCATGGCTCTGATACAATCGCATGCAGCCAGGTACAGCAGGGAGTCTCCATAAACCTCAGAGCTGAAAATGTCACAGTGGCTCCGACGACGACCTCTGTCAGCTCAGCAGCTCACTGAGAAGAGAAGGACATGGCCCAGTGATTCAGAGGAAAGACACACACACACACACACACACACTGTTGCACACACTCACAATGCACACACACGCATTCACTTCCCCATCACATTTTCTCCCTTTCGTACACACGCTTGACTACACGCACACAAACTTGCACACACGCTCGCCCATGCACGCTCACTCACACACACAAACACACACACACACACAGGCCACCGCAGTGACGATGTGTCTGGAAGTGACAAGTACAAAATGTCAAATGATATTAGGGCACATGTGCCAAACTCAAGGCCTGAGGATTGGTTACAGCTCATCATACATTTTCAGCTGGCCCACAGACTGATTTGGGTGATCATTATCATTCATATTGGACCGCTGCTTCCCAGCAATTCAGCGACACTACAATCCAAATTGTGCACAGCTTCCTCGCGCTGCGCCTCGATGCAAATTGTCTACTTGGCAGCAATTGCGCACAGCATTTCCCGCTCTGTGTGACAATCCTCTAACAGGTAACATGATTTTTTTTTTAAAAACCAAAAATACATCACATTAGACTTTCATGGGCTTTTAGAGGAGTAACCTGTATTTAGACTTGAGTTGCAAGGTTGTGTGTGTTTGGTTGAATTATGTGCCAAATGCAGATTGATTTCCAAACTTTGAAAATTATTGATTTAGCAAAACAAGACTCAAATATGTAAATACCTGTAATAAAAATGTCTATACAGAATGCCTCTTTACTTTCTTCCTGTTTACTGAACCTGTACATTATATTAGTTAAATTACTCGAGACCAGATGCTACAGCAGAGGCGCATTTACAACACAACAATAATAAACAAAACAACCAATTAAGTTAATGACCATAGCACGTAACCCTTTATTTAAGTGTTTCATTTGTGTTCTGCTGACAAAGTTATCTGGATTTTCTGTGTGGCTCCCTAATAATGATTAAAAAGACCATGGGGATATATATGCGATATAATTTTTGGCGGATTCAAATTAAATCTGCTATTTAGAAGCGGTAATGACAAAAGCAACTTATTTTGTGAAATTAGCACTGAAATTACATTTGTAATTAATTAAATGACTCATTTATGGAATATGTAAATATATTAACATAACACATTACTGAGCAACACCTCACCATATGATGCAGGCTTGGAGTTTGACACGCCAAGTCTAGCCAAGTCTGGGATCTAAATGGCAAACAAATTCTGTCACAATCACAGTATGCAACACAAACAAGCGCGCACATACCTGCAGGCACACACACACACTTTGCTGCATACACATGTACACACCCAGACATACACCCACGTATTACACACACTTTCGCGCATCCAACTCCATTTCTCAATCTCTGCCAAGAGGCCTGTCCTCCCGCTGAAGTGGAAGTTGCATCTGATGAATTTGTCATTTTCACAGCGGTCCGATCTGTGGTTCATTAAACAACTCAAAGCGCTGTTGTAATTAAATCTCAACAATGGCTTGACAAGCATTCTTCAAGAGGACTTTCTGCTGAGGAAACTGCAACGCCTCGAGCCGTCTGCTACAGCAGCAAAACCTCCAGCACTATCACCAATACACTTACACAGCCGATCAATTACCGGATAGATTATAGTGAACTTTCAAGACTCTACCTGAAGGAAAGTCAGTGGGTATGTGCAGATTGTAGTTACGGTAAAATGCATCTGCTGTGTGACTGTCCACCTTGAAGACCACGTCTAAAATCAAACAAGGCTACTAATTTTAAAAAGCCGAGGTTATTCAAACATAATAAAGATGGCCAGGGGCGGCTGTCAGAATAATATCAGCTCTGCAAAGACTAGAGAGGACAAAAGGTAAAAAGGTGATGAGGTTGTGAGGGAGAAAAAAAAACAAACTCACATTCAGCATGAAGGCAGGATGCAGCTTCCTGATGAGCTCCATCATTAACCACACCCCTGTCACTCCCTCACAAAGCAAGATGCTGCTTAAGGGCGAGTGCTTGGCAATTCAGCCGCTGCCGTGACATGAGACCAAATATTTAATCACTACACGCTGCATTTATCCCACGTGATTCATCATCTGACGCACGATACGCAAGCGCTACGATTAAATCTATAAAAACACGCGAGTGACAAGTTTGATAACGAATCAGACTGACGTTAAGATGATATACGCCACTTCAAATGCTTGTATAACTGTTGTATCTCTGTGCAGTCTTATACAAACAGATGGAGGCTGTGCTTGTCTCCCCTGAAATCTGTCAACAGATAGCACCATGTCAAACTCAGCAGTGAGTTGGGATAAATTTATCTCTCTCTGTCACACTCATTTCACTTGCTCTCTCCTCTCTCTCTCTCTCTCTCCCTCTGTTTTCAATACATGGGTGCATAATCATTGTCACATTATTATCTGTTATGGGTGTTTAACTATACATGAGGGAAAACACAAGATCAATGGAATTTGACAGGTGGCATTTGAGAATCTTCGCAGACCTTTCACATGCTAATGCATGCTTATTAAAATGACATAACTAAACTGTCAGTCAGACAGGCCAGCAGGGGTGTGGGCTGCGGGCCGAGACCACATGCAGCATTCATCTGAAAGGTAAATTTAGAGAAAACATCTTGAGAGGAGGTAATGAGCAGTGTAGTTTTGATATGCCGTGGAGGTTAAGATAACCTAATCTGTCATCTCTCATTGATCTCTGCGTGCTCGTTATGTTTGTCATAACAGACGGCAGGTGATAGCTAATGCATGCGTCGCTGTCATGTTTGATCATTTGTCAGTTCTTCAGCTGCGGTAAATGCGGAGATGTCTTGTTGATTTTAGAGGGAATGACTCCATCCATTCATACAGATTTGAAAGCCTGGATCGCGGTGTGAAACTGGAACAGCACAGCCGGATCCTGTGCATACCAATGGGTCTCAGTGCTGCTAGATGCTGTGCTGTCATATCTGTTCTTTATGTGTAATCTAAGGTTCAGCAGGGTGGTTTCAAACACCACCAACAGAGACCCTGAGTGCCTAAGTGCAGATGGTAATGGTCTTAATTTTAAATTTCTGAGTGTTGCATGACTGAGAAAGATACTTTTTTGTGGTTGGAGACAAATATCAATCTGTGTCATTTTTTCCCCCCAAAAATAAAGATGTGTAAGGAAAGATATAGTGCGTGGGGTTTTATGCTTTTCTATTTTTCTCTCCCTCAGATATGCAGCTCAGCACCTGATTACTTTGATGTGGGTATGCTGCCATGCATGGGTAGGCGCATTGTCTCATTAGGCAAATATGCGGTACCTTAGGAAAACATCAAAAATAATGCCTATAGAAATGTTCCTTAGCATGTTGGAAAGGTCACTGAAACATTTAGAGCCAATTGGCACATTCCAATTTTTCAAATGCACTGTGCAAAGCAAGGGAGAAGGAGTTGTCAGCAAAAACAAATTTTGGGGGGGTTGGTTATGGTTATTAGATGGGAAACTGTACAGCCTGGATTTATTTTTCATTTGAGGCAGAAAGGCAGCTTTTATGAGGAGGCAAGAGAAACAACGGTGTTTTTGCAGCATTAGTGTAAGCAAACATGGCAGCTGCTGTGAACGCTGCAACAGTGACTCCTTCACCATGTGGCTGAGGGAGAAGGTGCTGGAGCTCCTCATTGAGCCTGAGTGGATGGCTCCAAATCCAGTGGAGTCATGATGTTTTTACCCGAATGAAACGCAGCATTTTCTCATTCCGTATTCGGTCTTTTATTACAACGGCACTATGAACATAAGTCAGAGTTGAATCCAAAAGAGAGTGATTCATCAGTAATTTATCATATCACATTGGTCAGAGTCACACTGAGGGTAGGACTGCCTTCCAAGAGCACAATCATTTTAATGCAGATCGCAAATTATTGACATTAGAGATGATGCCAGTTATTTCCCGGACTGTTGCAGGGTTCAGAATGTGGTCAAGTTGACCTGAATCCACTGAGCTCGAGTCTCGGATGGTAATGGGTCAGAATAGAAGGGGTATAATGTGATCACGTGTTGCATTTAGACTGGGCTGATTGTGGCCTTGCATTAATATGCATTGATCCTTATCCAGATTAGATTCCAGATACATATATTAATGCCAGGTGTGATAAATCGGCATCTTTAAAAACACTACACTTTAATTCTAGGCCCTTTGAATAGTTTTAACCTATCATGTTTATTCAAAAGTAGAAGACTTGACCACTGTTATGAAGTCCTATATGATTTCACTGCATTACATTTACACCTTTACACCTTGTTGTTAATGTGGCATTTGAGGTCTAAAACACCAGGATCTCTTGTCACAAAATACCACATGAACTCAGGCTGTGTGAGCTGGGACAATCCGCGCCGTGAGGGTCCCTCTTGCCACAGAGTTAAAGGACATGGAAAGGTCAGCCAAAGGTCACAGAAGGGCGGCAAAAGACTGGTATTAGATTGCCTTCATCTGTTTGTGTTATTGGAGGCAGGGGAACACGGATAAGGGAGCTTTTCCTAATTCCCGTTTCCCTCTGTCCCTCTTCCTCTCTCCCTTTTGTCCCGCTCACTTTCTCTTTCTCTCACACAATTAGCAGAGGCACAGTAATCCTCAGGGCTGAAACATAAGAGGAAATCTGTGAAAGAATACCAATAATACCAATGAAATTAATCATGAGAGGAAAGCACTATAGATCCCACAGCTGCAGTGCTGTAGAGTTTATATAAAGCATCCAGCCTCAGTAAGTGGATGTGAAAATCGAAACAAAAAAAAAATCCACACAAACAAAAACAGCAACTATATACAGCACAATGAAGAGATGTAGGGCTTAAAGGGACACAAGCAAAATATACATTATGTACACTGAATTAAATGCACAGTTAAAGTGAACTAAAGTTTAGTTGAAACACCTCAGTCTAATCAACATGATCGCTCAAACAGAAAAAAACCCTATAAACCATTCTGCTCAAAACGAGACAGGTAATCAAGGACAAATAAGACTTTCATTTATCCAATTAAGGATTGTTGTGACACTTTTACATGAAATACAGCAAAGATGGTGATACGAAATGGGCTACTTTGATTAAATCAAATTTTATTTAATGACAGCACTTGGTACATCAAGGACCATTAAGAGAATTACGCCAACCCTCACATTGGAGACACTGTCCTTGTTTTGCCAGGGGACACAAAAGACAGTGCTACTATCTATCTATCTATCTATCTATCTATCTATCTATCTATCTATCTATCTGTCTATCTATCTATCTATCTGTCTATCTAAGCGCCTGTTTGTCTGTTTTTGACTGGAAACAAAGCAGTACATCTCTCTGCGTCAGGATAAATTTATCTCTCTCTGTCACACTCATTTCCCTCTCTGCCTCTCGCTCGCTCTCTCTCTCTCTCTCTGGGTGTCCATTCTCTGCATCTCTAGAGTTCGCCTTCAAATGACATTTGATCTGTTGTAATTTGAGCTTCTACCACCACTGATGTCTCCATCATCCTCTGTGGATGTCAACAGATGGCAAAATGAAATGTAAGCTTTATTGTTTATTGGCTTGTTTGAATCCCCATTAGCGGCTTATTGCTCCTCATTAGGCTACATGCTTCATGATTATATCATGAGCGATGCGCTGTATAGGATTCACTCTTCACTTTGCCGTATTTTAATTCACTTTGAATCGTCAGGAAGGTTCAAGAGACTCATGTAAGCGAGGTTATTTTCAAAGCAGCTTAGTGCTGTACACGACCTTTACCCATCTATCCTCTTTTTACAGAGTATTGTGAAAAACTTTCCAATACAGAAGTTATTTCCTGTTGCAATGTTCTGCCTGTGAGGGAAATTGAGTCATTTGCAGCTAATACAGCAGCAGAGAGTAGCTGTAAGTATACAGTATGTTAGCTTGAGCTCTGACTTAGTTCTGTTCACCTCTTGATTGATGGCCCTTAGTGCCCTCATCCATTGCTCTGTCACTCGTTTGAAATTGCCTTTCAAACGTTCTGGCACTTCTGGAAAAAAGTGAACACCCCTCTTTTTCTTTCCCCCCTCTCTGTAGCCGAAGGAGGAGAATGGCAGCCAGGTGAAGATGCACAAAAATCTTATTTCACTTGCCCAGCTGTCAGATCCTGTGGGACCACTTTGGAGGTGATTGAGCAGGCTGCGATGTGAATGGAGCGTCACAACGAGAGCGCGCGCCGAGCAAATGTAAAGAAATTGGACAGGGGAGAGGAAATAAGTAATGCAGATGTGAGGAAATATAACCGGAGGAGACACTTCACTTCACTGAGATTTTCTCTGGCAGATTTGGGCACAGGGCAGAGTGGGTTCATTGTAACAGATCATTTTGACTTGGCCTGAAAAGTCCTTGCTATTGTTTTTTTTTTTTTATTTCTCCTGTCTTTCTTATGTCGTTAATGATTTTAAGTAAGCTAATTTTGTGCGAACCCCTTCAATACAAAGGGCTCTATAAATAAATGAACTTGAAAAGATACCCTACCTTCCATGTTTATGCCATGCAACATTCAAGCCTTTTGTAATAACTTGAACCCTCATATAATAAGTGTCACTTCAGATACATCCATGGGGAAACTGACTGGGACGGATTGTTGTGATTAATGCCTTGCGTGGAAAATTACTGTAAAACCAGACATGGTCTCTAATTAGACACACGGGCGTGCTGCAAATGCTTTAAAGCGCACAATGCCTGTAATCTGGCACCTCCAGCCTTCACACTGCAGCAAGGGCACTTTCTCCTGCCTCTCCTCCTCCTCCTCCTCCTCCACTCTGTCACTGTGTGTGTGGGCCTGGTGACATGACAGCCCATTCCTAGACACTATTAATGACGGAGCTATCCTTTTCTAGCGCTCACCATCATCCATCACCCAGAGCCGGGCCCACCATCACTCCTTCTACAAATTACAGCCCCGTTGCACGAGACATAAAAGAGGGTAATGGGCTGAAAATTAGCCAATTACAATCATTACACCGCTATAATTGACCCTGGAGACCCAAGTCCAGCATTACAGACTCTTGCTTTTATGTTATGTGTGTATACTGTATATGTGTGTGCATGCATGTGTACAAAAGCAGGGAGGTGAGATCATTAATTAGCAGTAGATTAGACCATGGGGATGGTATCCAATTTATTGAACAGCTGCAATCCAGCAATTCACCTCTGGTAAACAGAAAGCGTTTCATAGAGGAAAGTATTTGAGGTGCTGCTGAGAGAGAAGTAGTGAGCGGAAAAGTCAGAAAAAGAGTGAGAAGCAGAAAGGGAGACAGACATGGTGGATTATGACTGACAGATTGAATGAGAGGGCAAAAGACGGTGATGATGGAGAAAAAACTAAAGCAGACAGAAGAGGAAGATGGGCAGAAGAATGAGATAATTAGATACCAGGAGTATGCAGCAGGTCTTGGCATGTGTCTGGGCAGAAGCCTCCATCTCATCAGGACCAACACCTGCCTGATAAGACAGACTGACACTTCTCAATACAATCTATAGCCAAGCTCCACTTGGAAGAGATAATGCCACACTGAAAGGACTCCTAATATAACACTTGCTTCCCCAGAAGTTGTTGGAAAATGATTAGACCTAAAGTACACGAACTTCAGATGGGTTATTCACTGCAGTGGTTACATTCTGAGGTGTTCACCTTATCCTCTTCTTTTCTTATTGGTTCCTTAATAATCTGCTGCAGTGCTCTGTATTTTTTCTCATGGTATATCTCTATCAGATCAGGAAGTGCATTGCAAAAAATCTCCAATTTAAGTTATTTCGTCTCATATTCAGTCTTAAGAATCTTCTTTTCCTTAAAACACATCTGCCAGTAGGATGAGATAATCCCACATGTTTGCCATGCAGCTTCACTCGTTTCAGGATTTTTACGTTACAACAAGGCAGATCATTAGTATCAAGAAAATGACACTTTCAAGATTCAAGAAAATGCTGGAGACAAGTTGTCTGGAATTGGAAACAAGTGGGATCATTTCATCCCAGTGGTGCATAAGTCTGAATCTGAGACTAAATAACTTGTTAAGATGGAGATTCGTTGCATGTGTGGTGTGGATGCAGTGTGCAGATAACTTTCATTTGAGCTCTGTTTGAACTCATACGGCTGAGTCTCCATTACAACCATTAGTAAAAAGTGCAATTTAACACCTCTATTGGTTCTCTCTTTTTGCCTTTGGGAGCGAACCTACATGCTTATTTTCAAAGGTCTTGGACACACTGCCCTACTTAGCACTTTCTGTACAAGGAGACTAAAATCGAAAATATACTCATCCCAATTCCTCAGTGTATATTAACTCTGTTTTATCCCCTTTAAAGATTTTTTTCCTTCACCTTGAGTTGCTTAGACAAAGAAAAAAAATGAAAGGAAAAAAAAGTTATTTATAGAGCTTCTTATTCTCCAGAAATCTCCTGTGTAAAATGTTTTCCAATGATGACTGAACAAAACTGTGCTATGCAGTTCTGAGAAACAGCATTCATACAACGCCTGAAGTGGTTCTGCATGTTTTGTCTCCTCTCTCCGATATAGGCCATGTTATTGAAACTTGGACACTGAGTACGTTCAGAATAAGACAAACTGCCGCCTTCTACTTCTACTCCGTGTCTCTTTCTCTCATTGTGTCTACAACAAAGATGTTAATCTCAAGGTCTCCCAGGTTGAAGCTTCTTTGAATGACAAGACTCTCTATCTCATTCACCCTGAGAAGGAACAGCAAGACGAGACATCCATCAGACTTAAACCGCATTCCTCAAATCCAGGCCATGACCCAAAGTGTCAAATGAGGACTGTTTGTTTCAACAAAACAAGCTTTTGACAAAGCCATCACGTCAATGTCAAAACACATTAACCTTGTCTTTTAGCAATAAAATATATATATATATATTGCAATTAATCTATTGCAGTGGATTCTGGGAAGTTGCTGCCTTTCTCTTCTTTGTGGGTCTTTTTCTATGCCTGTGACTTTTTTCCCTGAAAGGAGAAAAAAAAGTGGGCTGTCACATTACTTTACTAAAGCCCGGTTAATCACAGACATACATAGAGGAAAATTGTACATTTTCAGCAGTGAATAAAATAATCAGATCTATTAATGTTGTACTCAGGAGCTCGTAAGGACTTACAGATTCTAATAATTAGCAATAAAATGTTCTTTCTGTTTCTGTCTCACTGCAAGTGGTAATGATACCATTTAGTAATAGAGCGTCTATTAGTATTTTTCCAATTGTGTTGCCATGAGGTGCATCCCTGCACAGAAAAAAAGTTGTCATGATTTGTATCTGTGGCTCTGAGGTACAGACCCTCTCTCATCATTACTCTCCACACTCATGGCTGCTATCTCCCTTTTTTCATCTTTCCCATTGTCTGCCTCGCTCACCGAGAGCCCACTATTTCCCAAAGTCCATTTACCTACATCATTTCGATTGCCATGTGTGAAGTTTCACTACAATGGATGATGATGGTGATCAAGATCAATACAGGGAACCCGGATTCTAAGATCCCATCTCAGACCAAGGCCATGTGGCTGAGAAATTGAGTGTTAACTAAATCTATGCGGTGCAAAGCTAAATCATCAGTCCATTCTGAAAAAAATCCAAACATTAGTTTATCTCTAGTTGATCGTAAAAATAAGTCAAACCAAAAGGAGGATGATTGCTACAATAAAAAAGTCAGTGGTGCTGCAGGTCCACCTTATGATAAATGAAAATCAAATGCCATTTACTGCAATTTTACAGACAGTTTTTCTCTCTTCTACATCTCCCAGACCATCGCAGCGAGCAAAATTGCATCCAGCTGGCCACGGTAGTCACTTGATGTTACACACGTAATAAACTCCTACATACAGTTATCTTGTCTTACTGTGCTCATTAACTCCCATTACACTGAAATGTTCCAAGCTTCTAGCACAGCCTGCACCGTGTTTCTTTAGGCTGTCCTGTGGTGTGTGTAACACACTGTGATTAACTGAACTTTATACCAGGTGCTTGTGATAATGGACACTCTTTTCACGCTAAGCCATAGGAAAAATAGACTAAGATGGTGCAGAGAAATATCACAGTATACAAAGTTGTTATTGCTGTATTCCTCATGCAGCATTTCTTTTCATTTATTTCCTTGACTTACTAGTGTTAGCTTTGTTGTGCGCTTCATGAAATATCCACATCAAACAGCATTTGGCTTGAAAAGACTTGTTTTGGCATTGTGCAACGCATCAGTCAGCTGCACTGTTCAACAACCTTGCTGATCTTATTTTGTTACTCAATAAAATGACAGTTTAAGCTACGTGCACACATTTCTATCCATCTGGGTTTGCAGTCATAATTTTCAGAAACACAGTCTGAGCTGCCTATTCATTTTTATGCTATAGTGCTGTATTAAACCTGACAATAGCTACAACAGCAAATTCCCTCTCAGTTCATTCAATGACAAATAAAAATCTGTTGAAATGAAAATCAGCCATTTCTGCACAGTGAACAAAACAGAGAGCTGCAATCAAGAGAAAAATGTCTGTAACTGAAAGAAAGTCTACCGTCTCATGACAAGAGAACGAACGATTAATTCTTCCAGCGCTGGCTGATCTAATGTAAGAATGATTTGTTTGCCAGCTGCTACAGCATGAATCCTATCCCAACAAATAATAAATATCTCAGTCATTCAAAGTGTGAGCATTTTTTTGCATGCTTACAGTATGAAGCAGAGCAGCTGCAAACAAAGCAGAGTGCCATCACAAACACAACTGGTTCAGAGTTAAGTGTTTGATAGCAGAAAAAACGATTTTAAGTATAATGTAAATACAATGGCCTTCCATATCATAGAGATTTTCATAAGCCAAGTTGGTGAATATCTGGCATTGCTTGTTGGTGCATACAGTTTTTGTCTCTTGTGTGAAGCCAACCTTGTTCTACTGTACATGCACAGTCTGGAGGAAAGCCCATGGTAAGAAATAGGTTTTACTTTATTGATCGACAGCACCGTTGTTGTTGTTTTTAACAGGATTCAACTGGTAACTGGGAGGATCGGGACATTTCCCAGTGGGCTGCTGGTTGTTGAGATGGTATTGGGCTGGAAACGGGAAACGCAACAATTTTCTAAATAGATGATCACAGGACTTGCGTCAGTGTGGGGGGCCACCTGCTGCTGCCATGACTTTTGGTTCTCTTTCTCCGCCTCACACACACACGCCAAAAGCAGCTACAGATCACAACAAACTCTGGGGCCTGATTTTCATGTGCCTTGGTGCACAGTGCAAAGCACAGTTTAATGCCCAGTGCCCAGTTCACAGGGAGCGTAACAGTGTGCATGTGTTTGTTTTTTTATGTGTGACAAGATGCATCTGGTGCATTTGGGAACAGGGTGGGACAGAAATGGAAATATTACAGTATTAGGGTCTGTTAATGTTCCTCTGCACCGTAATGTTACCATACAGCACTGTGAACTACGTTTTGTCATTATTACCTGTAAGACAGTCATGCACACTGTGCGTTTGCCTTCAGTGTATATTTGAAGCAACAGTTATTTACATTTTGATTACAATGTCACATGTGAACACATTTTGGGCGGGTGTGCCCAAGGTTAAAAAAATGCAACACTTTTCTTTATCTATGTGTTTATTGTACATCTTTTTTCTTTACTTTGTTTAAAGACAGATGGAGGACAAGTGTTCAAATATTATTATACTGTTGATATCTTCCCTTTTACAAGGCAGCATAGATTTGACTTCAGAATTTGAAAGAAAGAAATCATTACTGATCTAAGAATTTCTTGAGTTTGGAGAAATACATTACTTACGAAAACTAAGTTGGCAATTTGAATGTTCAGGAAAATTGATGTCTTTGCTTTAAGCAATCTTTTTAATTAAAAAATATAGGAGATAAATATGAAGAAACACTATTTTATTCTTTAAGGCTACAGCTTGTTAAAATTGTGTGTGGATGTGTAAATAAAAAGTAAAGTGTAAACAGCTCAACTGGCATTTTTAAAACCATCTGGATCTATAATCATACATCATACTGCATGGTCTGTGTATTATTGTTGTGTAGAGACTCTGTGAGATTTAATCTTTCAAATGGGACTGATGGTATCATATCAGTTATATTAATTGCTTGCAGTAGTATATTGGCAGTCGTCACAGTTACATGTAAATATGCTGTGCACATTTTGTTTGAGCATATTCCCTGTACAGGGACATTTGAGCCACTGTGATGTTAAGACAGACACTTGAACTGAAACAGAGAGTTACTGAAGAGTAACATTTAATATAGAGTACAGGCTCTTTATCTCTTTCCTGCCATTAGTAGAAAGAAATAGACCTGCCACAGAGACTTTAACTCAGACATCTTAACACACACGCACTACCCCAGTAGTAATATTTATGAAAGAAATCAAAAACTGAAAGAAGCTGAGATGGATAAACACACAAAGACCAGCTGAAATGTACAAAGAGGCATATTTGTCGACTCAGCCATTTACAGTCAGTCTGCTATTTTTTAAGTGTAATGTCTGTCCTTCAAAAAGCATTAATTAAAATGCTGTGATGTTTAGTTTTTAACTATTACAATTCAATGATAATCTGATAATCATCCGGAATAGTTACTTTTCCATATTCCAGCAGAGGTAAAATAGCAGCGGATACCGAGGGCTTTCTAGGAAAGGCACGATAGCTCCTAATAACTGCAGTCAGGGAGAGATGTCCTCCCACTTATTTAGTGTAATTTGGGTGATGTGATAGGGGATGACAATGATGAGAGAGGAAAGGAGAGAAAGTGGAAAGGGAAGGGTAAAGGCTAAGATAAATGGGAGAGAGGGATGAGAGAGAGGTGGCAGAGCAACAGGGGTT
>OMLF01013113.1:0-14949 GCA_900302615.1 Holocentrus rufus | reverse complement strand
AATGACTCCTGTAG
Source organism: Holocentrus rufus (assembly GCA_900302615.1). Lineage (NCBI taxonomy): Eukaryota > Metazoa > Chordata > Actinopteri > Holocentriformes > Holocentridae > Holocentrus > Holocentrus rufus. Next base: position 14,935 of record OMLF01013113.1, on the reverse strand, counting down.
ACTGCAAGTGTTTATGCTAAGCTAGAGGTGAAAATGGTGTCCAAAATCTTGTCTCAGTCTGGGCCAGTCAGAAATTATTATTATATTTTGCCCAAAACAGAGTATTTATTTCTCTCTCTCTCTCTCTCTCTCTCTCTCTCTCTCTCTGTCTCTCTCTCTCTCTCTCTGTTTATAACCACTCTGCTAGTCTCTAAGTTGAATACAATACTACTGGACAACAACATGTTCAGGAAGTCCTATATCTTGAATTAAATTTCTTAGTTAATAAGAGAAAACCTCTGCACTCAAGCTACTGAGGCGCACACACACTTAAAAAACCAAACTGCCCTCACAATGCAATCATTTTAGGTATTGAAGTTCATATTTCCTAAGGTTGCACTATAGGCACAATTAGTATGTTTTTGTGCCCCAGTTGGCATTTCAGAGGCTTTTACAGGTTTTTACAAATGGGGGTGCACTGAACACATATAGTTAATTCAAATACTCCGACAAAATATCTACTACAAGCGTGTCACTGTGCACATCTTCCTTCTGTATCCATTCGGCATGTGGCCTCTGTTCATCTTAGGGCTGCAACTGACGACTATTTCATCAATGAATCAACCAATAATATTTCAATATTTTGACTAATTTAACAACAACTATTTATTACAAGGGAGTTGGGGTGTGGCAGGGGTTGGGGTTGGTAGTACTTCAGTGTAAAATAATTTCTCTGCATCAAAAGAGGGATGGGTATTATTAGATTCAGCTGGATTTGCTCTGCTGGGAAGCAACAGGAATAAACATCAGTTATGAAGAATGGATGGATAGGGAGATGTTTGTGCAGACCTCTCCCTTCAACTTGCCCTCCACAGCTTGGATGGCTTGACTCAGGTGGCAATCCAAACATTGCAATGAATTGACATGCAGCACACTAATCAGCATATTTATGAAACTGACATAAGAACATAACTTCAATGCATTGTTGCAGGCCCGGCACATGGGGTGCGGTTTTCCTTTAAGGGAGGGTGCAACGTGGTTCATTATTAAAGGAATACTCCAACATTTTGGGCAAAATACCCTTTTTCCAACTTGCCCAGACTGAGAAAAGACGTTCGATACCATTTTCACCTCTGTACGTCCACTGGTTCAGTCAGTTTCAAATGAAGTTTTACATATGTGTGTCTGTGCATGTGTCTGTATTAAAGGTAAGATGTATGAGCAAGACTTTACTTGTTACAAACAATATGAATGAGGATGCTCTGAAACTGCAGCTGCCGTGTTTTAAGCTCTGTTTTCGGCAGTCACACCATTATGTTAAAAGGAATTTATAGCCTATTGAACAAAACATGGATAGCAACAACAGCATCAAGACTGCAACTTAATTAAAATGTTAAGACTTAAAAAATAAATAAATGCATGAAATTCAAATTAATTATGAAACAGAACTGTTAATGTTTTTAAAATATATTACATTGTTGTGTCATTTCAGCTAAGTGGTTTTCACTTAAGTGTGGTGTTATGAAAAATAAGTGACTGTACAGTGTTCACAAAAATATTAAATACAAGAGGGTTGTAATGTTTTAGAGGACATGCCCAAACACAAAATATGCATTATTTTTGTGATGAAAGACTAGCCAAGATACTACACGGAAATCTCGCGAGTTCATGTTTCACATTTGAACTTGCTTTCCGTCTAGCATCCCTCAATATAGATTCGTCTGGGCCCGTCCAGGCCGTGGTCAGACAATGGTCATGATTGGTCATCTGTCTAAGGGGCAGGATCTAGATGGAGACGCCAGAGAAGAGCACCACCGTTTGAATAGAAACAGAGACGTTAGACTCTAAATGCCTCTGATAAAAAACAACAAACACGGCTACTCAAGCGGAGGTCTTTGGTGATAAAGCGATAGAACTGGTTTTAGCAGAAAATAACTCTCTCAGATGAAAGAAGAACCATCAATGGCATTGAAGGCTTTTATGGATGGAAAAGATGCTGCTATTCCTGTTCACTGCCGTTACAGTTCTAGCTTGTTTGTTTACTTAGTGGTTCACCGCTCTGTATGGTCGTCTCATATTTTGTTACTCTCATTGGTTGTAGGCTGATCCAATCATCATCACAGTGGGCTATGTCCGTTGGCCACGCCCCTTGCACAAACAGTTCAATGTTGAGGGGTTCCAGATCTTATCTCATATCTCATCTGAGATGAGATATAAGGTCTGGTAACACCAGGGTACTGAAAGACCCTCTCGAATTGTGATGACTTCATGGTGGTGAATTTTTTTTTTTTTTTATGTTTTTCACTACAGTGAACATATTGCACAGGTAACCTTCTAGGAAGTGAAGACGTGTGTGTCCCACCCTATTTTCTCTCTCTCTCTCTTTTTTTTTTAAACCCAGTCACCTTATGCTCAGATCCTTTCAGAGACTTTAATAAAGATCTTTATTAAACTGGGAAATGAGTCAAACTGTGACCCAAAACCAAGGTAAGGCCCAAACAGTGAGTTCAGTGAACTATTTACACTGCTCATCAGCTATTTGCATCTTTAATAAAAAACTATCAGCAACATATACCTCATGTTAAGAAAGAGCTTAAGGGTGGTTGGGACAGGAGGAATGTAAGGGTGAAGGATACGATGTGGTAGGTAAAACAGAGAAGTGAAGGAGGGAGATAAAAAGGAGATGTATGGAATACCTTTGTTATTACATGGGCTGTTGAAGCTGGCCTGGCCGTGCGTCTTGAGGTGACTTGTGATGTAGGCAGCACTCAGCATCTTGCCGCAGATGTTGCAGGTCACTTTGCCTTCATGCCTAATCATGTGGGAGCGCAGACGGTCTTTGGTGGCAAAGGCTGAGGTACAGGCCTGAGAGAGACAACCAGTGACTACCCGCATTTAGCTCTTAAAACAAAGACCAGTGGTGTGCAGCAACTAAACATGACTGACACTGCATTGCAATTGAAAGAAAACAAGAGACTGGTGGATACATGGGTCTCCCAAGTTCTGTGTTGTTAATGTGCGTCAAAATAGCAGGGAGGGGATAGAAAGACTCAGTGCTGGTTTATGGGGTAATAAATTGTAAAGAAAAACTCCCATTTGGGAGTCAACAGAATTTATTTCTAATATCGACTCTCATAACAAAAAGTTTGTTATCACGCCATTTTGTTTAATTATTATTGTTTAATAATGAAAAAGTATAAAACATGATCCCTCAAGAATTAAGATTAAAGACAACAGATTGAAGAGTAAAAGATGACATGTTTTTTCAACACAGTAACACCCACAATAAAATTGAACCAGCCTTCATTGTAAATGTTGATTATCCATTGCCTGACATGCACATATTGCTGTATGCTGTATATTCCTTGACATGAGGACTGTTTAAGGACTCTGCTAATGTGTATAAACATCAGCAATAGAAACAGCAGGGAATCTGCAAATGTCAGCAGTCCAAGGAATTAAAATTTTAAATTATTAGAAATATCTACACTAATACAATCAACTCCACTCATCAAAAGAGGGAGTTATCTGCTGTTGTTGATTTTAAATTCATGAATTCATGAATTCATGAATTCAATCTCGTTAGAACACCCACATTCAAAATCATTTGTATTCATACAAATGATTTTGTATGGTGTTCTAACGAGTAATGCACATTAAGAATACTTTCTTGTTTGAGGGAACAAAATCACGATATGATGTGAATGCAACAGAATACCGCCAGCAACAAAATCAGATGAACTATTATAACTCAAATGGCATGATACATTTTTTTTTAAAGATGTTTAAGTACAGAGTGAGAGTAATTGTACTAAAAGGACATGTCTTAATCACTTTTGGGTTCATGTATTGGCGCTTGCTTTGTGTCTCATGTATGTGTGGGAGAGAAGTGCTAAAAGTGAATCGAAGGAAAGTAAAAAAATTAAGTAAGTAAGTTACAAACATGAGAACAAAATCAATTGTTATCATGGCAAAAATAAGGAAAACTAGATGTGTCGTCAATCAACAACAGCAGAGTATATTCCTGAAACAATCTCAGTTTGGCTTTTCAGTGGCACGAGAGGAAAGGTTATGGGGTCACCAAAATCTTTTGGGTTCCTCTTCTAGGGATCATGAAAGTGCACAGCAAATTTGGAAAGATTTAAATACAAATTCCAAACTCATCACATTCATTATATTTAAAGTTTAGCATGATGGCACGAATAGAAAGGTCCTGAGGTCACCAAAATCAGTAAGGTTCTTCTTCTAAGGTTCAAATTTGGACCTGGCAGTGGTCAGGGTGAATCCATAATATCCCTGACACAGGAATATAACAAGGTCCAGGTTGAAAATATCTCCAATTATCCTTCAGAGTTTGATGCCGTGGTCATCTTTTATGATCACTTCCATGGTCAAAAACCATTACTCTGCCCATTATATTCTCCAAAACTTGAAACTGAGATGATTATCTGATTTTCAAGCTGCAAACTAAGGGTTTTACCTACCAATCAAAAATGTTATTTCAGAAGTCTGAATGATGTTCCTGCTGGAATATGTATGTAACAAAAGTTGAACATTAAAGTAAAAGGCAATTGAGAGGATGACATTTTGGGTTGGGAATCTTACCGTTACTTGGCACTTGAATGGCCTCTCTGAGGAATGAACATGCTTGACATGACAGCTTAGGTGGTCAGGCCTACAAGATGAGAGGACGACACAGACGACAATAGAAAAACATCAAGCTTGGGACAGCATTAATCTTTAGTTGTGGTGTTTTACTCACATAATTACCGCACACACACCATGTTAAAGGAATACTCCAATGTTTAGGGTAAAATACCCTTGTCCCAACTTACCCAGACTGCGTCAAGATGCTGGATACCAGTTTCACCTCTGTGTGTCCACTGGTTCGGTTCCTATGGATAGCACTCTGAAGCTGCCTTATTTACACAATGTATCGTGTATTTGAAATACACGTGTCAGATTTCTTTTTTTTTTTTTAACCAAGGGTTGTTTTAGGAGAAGTTAGATGGTAGGAACTATAACACATGGTGGTGATAGTTCCTACCATCTAACATCTCCTAAAATGATCCTTTTTTTTTTAAACATTCCAAAATGTCTATTTCGAATACACTATACATTGTGTAAATGAGACAGCTCTGGAGTTGCTGCGAGATTTTTTTTTTTTCACTTTGACAGAGCTAGGCTAATGACTCCAGTAGACTTCAAGTCTTTGTGCTAAGCTAACATGAAATGCTACTGATCGAAACCAAACCAGTGGATGTACAGAGGCGAAAAAGTTATCAAAGTTATCAAAAGTTATCTGTTTCAGTCTAGATAAGTTGGAAAAGGGTACTTTGCCCAAAATGTTGAAGTATTCCTTTAAGGCAGGAGAAACAATACATATTTACATAAACTTACATTGTGTGAAATTCAAAAAGTGACATGGTCTATTTCATGATGGAAAATGATGAAACAAACCTTGTTTCTTAAGTTCCATTTCGAATTAAAAGAAAACAGCCCTGAAATAAGGAAAACTTTCTAAACCAATCCAAGTGATCATCTGAGCAATTTACACAATATTCACTGGAAAGTAGAATAGCTCAGAGACATGCTACGTGTGCACCTGTAGGTTGTTTTGTTTGCAAGTAATGTAATTTATGGCTCATGAAGTGGAAAGGGGCTGACTGAATCTGACCTGTATATTGTGCTTGTACTGTCAGTCTGTTAAATTATTTGTATTGGAATTCTGTCACTTGAAGCCCAATACCTCCTTCTAAAACATATCCATCTCCTGTTAAATGCTCCTTCAGTGATACGCTGAGTCCACGCTGCCTTGTTCTGTCCAAAATAAATCATTTCCCCAATCATGGATGTAAGCACAGAATGATCCGATGTCAGTCACAGTTAGAAAAAAAAAACGTGAACTGAACAGTTGTTTTGTTTGACCAGTCAGCTCACTCCCAGTATTCAAAGGCCCTTGAAAGTCTGTGTCCATAGCTATAAATATTACCTCTTCATTGGAATTGGAGGCATTTATCAGACATCAACACACCAAATAAACAGGTCAGTAGCACAGATGAAGACAGCTAAACTGATATCACAATCATTACGTTGGTCATCTACTACATAGCAGGGCTGATCTGTTCCCAGTGCCTTATGGTCTTGGAATCAAGACCGGTCCTATTGGCCCCACACTGGGTTTTGAATATATACACTCATCTGATGCATACATTGTTGACAGCGGAAATCATCTTGTCTTGTCAATACTTTTACTTAGTCATTTTATGCTTACTTAATATATTTTAAGCATTGAAATCTCATTAGCTAAAGAAAACCTTACTTGCCACCCCAGAGCAGACCTAACCCAGATCACCCTATCCCTAATCAGAGGATTACGTCATCAAATTAAAAGTCCCATCAATGTTAAAATTTGATGCATTCCATAGCATATATTCCATATATATTCCACATTGTGTAGCAAATATTTGCCATATATGGGCATTCTGGTGGCTCAGTGGTCTAAGGAACACACCATGTAAATGCAACTTCCAGGCCTTTGAATCCAGGCCAAGACCTTTGTCACATGTCATCCCCTTATCTCCCCCAATCTTTCCAGTCTCTCTCTTCATTGAACCGCATAACAAATGCAAAAATACCCATCCTCGCCTGAAATCAATCCTTTCTGCCCTAGTTTTACACCTTCAGACTCAATTCCATGTCAATTCCGTCATATTGAATATATAAACAGTTAAATATCAACATTAAATAAAATCATATGTCTGCTCTCCATGGTCCTAGACTACATGCTGAGACATCTTGGCACAACAGCAGTTATCAGTTCTGTTTTGGCTGACTGCACCAAGTGCCAAATGGACATGCCAGAGATTATTCCCTCCAACAAGAGAGTGGCACAAAATATCTGTAAGAAGGCCATTTCACACTGGCAGGGCTTTTCATGATGGCAAGCAGGCGGCTGATCCCATCTTCTCAGAGGTGCAGTGGAGCTGAAAAGCTCACATACCCCACCCACTCACGGTACCTTGTTTCATTTAAGAGGCAATGGATAACCTCTTTCAAAACTACCAACCCTGCAAACGAATGCCACAGTGACTAGAACACAAGAGTAATGACTCTTAAACATCGGGTTACACATTACTGCATACCAGATAAACACATTTTCTAAATGAAATACTGTGCAGTTTACTTCACCTTTAAAATTGCACTAGGCTACATCAAACAATGGTCTCACCAAATGGCAGTGAGGGATAAATTCAATTAAATATCAGAGAAGTCAAAGCTGTTATTAATTTTGGGGTTGTATTTACAATAATTTGTGGAACTTAGGACAACAAGTTCCCCTGAAAAACCAATGAAATGCTTGAAAACAACTATCCCTCAGACATTATTTTCTGTGCCACTGTGAAAGTCTTTTACAAACAAAGTGGTTTCACAAATTCTTGTTTCTATTCTTTTGTATAAAATTAATTTAGGAGCCGCGCAGTGATTAAAAACCAGCACTTTCCAAAGGCTGTTGTTCTTTGTTCCATAAATATGAAAAAAAAGTTTCAACTTAAAAAATATAAATTGTAGGAAATTTTGGGATATTTACTCAGTAACGACACCCCCACATTGTAGATACATTACTATACAATAAAAAACATTCAGAAACAATGTCCACATACCTGGAGAAGCCTTTCCCACAAACGGAGCAGATGTAAGGCTTGTGAACACCGCCATCATGAGAGCGGACGTGGTACGTCATGCGATCCTTCCTCTTGAACCTCTGCTGGCAGATCGGACATTCGAACGGCTTCTCATCGGAGTGCGACAGCTTGTGGCGGTTGAGGTGGTAGACGTCACGGAAGGCCTTACCGCACATGTCGCACCCATGGTTCTTTTTCACCGGCTTCGGGGGCTTCTTGGGGATGCTTTGCTGTTGTTGGTGCTGCATGGGCGTCATGATACTAGTGCCTGTGGATGTGGAGGTGGTGGCGGTAGTCAGGATGCCAGCCACGGTAGAGATGTATGAGGGGTTGCCGCTGTTCTCCCGTGGTACGGTGGAAATGAGCGGCACCATGGTGGGAGCCGTTTGTGTCTTCTTAGGCCGCGACACCATCTTGATGCCTGTGTGGCAGGACTCATGCCGCCGCAGGTGGTAGCTGTCTCGGAAGGCCTTGTTACAGTAGCCGCAGATGAAGGGCGTCTTAGATTTAGGCTCCTTCTTGACCACAGCAACAGGAGGCCCTCCTCCACCTCCACCCCCTCCCCCGGTCCCGCTGGCCACATTATCCTTAAGGAGCTCTGCAGCACTGACTGGGGGCTTCTGGTCCAAGGGGATGGGTAGCACTGGTTTTTGATCAGGCGGCTCTGTTCCAGAGTTGAGAAGAGGCAAGAGGCTGTTCCCAGCCACTTGGTGCTGGTGATGCAAGGCCTCGTTGGCCTGCTGCAGTGACAAGACACAGCCATGTAGAACCACATCAGTACAGATCCACAAAGCTTTGACCACAAGATGAAGCAAAGCAAAGACAAACCGAGAAACATGTTCCTGCTCAAGAACTACAATGGGCCGCCATGTCAGCAGAGCTACTGCATCTCAGATAGGCGTCTAAAGTCTAATTTGGCAAAGGGGATGAAGGTGGAGTAAGATCGGTGGGGTTTTTCTAAGCTCACTCTTTTTGAAAGCATACTTGCCAGTCTGCTACCATTTCTGAACTTTTCCTGAGAAGAATCTTGTGTATTCCCTAAGTAGGCCAGCCTTGATCCAATACAACCTAAATTTATCTGACATACACTCATTTGATACTTGCCAACTTCTCACTGAAAACAGCAAGATTACAACAAAGATTTAACTCAGTGGTAGACATTAACATTGTGAAATGTTAGTTTACATGCTGATGAACCCAGTTTAAAACTATTACCCATAACACAGGCCAGAGTTTTTTAAATCCATGTCTTTTATAGCCTAGATGTTTCTCCTCACAATTGGGCCACCAAATCACCAAAATCCTCTGACTGATGGCATGAAAATGGATGTATACTGTGTGCAACTCCTCGCTTTTAACACAACCTTTAATTTATCTGAAATAGACAGTGACTCATTTCCTGGGCATCTGGGTGACTCTTACAACAACAGCAGTCGTGAATGCAGCCCTCGCAAGGGGGTTTAGAAGGCAGCTGTTCAGCAAGGTGCCGAATGACTAACAAGACATAAGAGACACAGAGTATTCTGTGAGTTCAGTGCAGTGATGCAATTTCAGTCACATAAAGCCAGAATACAATTTGAAAATAATATAGGGTCTTCTTCGTGTTAACATTCTTTGGTTAATTTGTATACTATGTAAACTCCAAACAAGGTGTGCTTTTCAATGATACTGTGTAAAGGTGCACAATATCCACCTAAACCTAACTACAGCTGAGAGTTACTGCTACACTCCTGTGCTAAAGCTGACTTGTGCCCAGGTCCAGAGGACACACTCAGCTCCTTGGCCCTTTTCAACAATCTAAATTTGTAGCATGTAAGGCGATCTGCCATGGTGATGGAGCAGTTTCTTCATGTGACCAGTCGTCGTCTGGCACAGTGTGTTCTGGGTAAGCAGAGAAGAGCACAACCTGTGCAGAGGTTCTACCTAGGGCATGTTCACAGTAAGTGTGTTTGGAGCACCTCATTCAAATTCTGGAGCTTTTACTCCTGTACTTTGGTTTGTTTCGTCAAGTGAGAACAATGCCATTTGATTAATGGCACCAAATAACTGCACCTCACACCTGAATATGCAGGTCTTTTTTCTCAAACTGTTTGATAGGAGTAAGAACATAATCTAAACCAATTACAAGAAAGCAACCCCTAAACAAAGGATTGATAGCCATAAGGAGAATGATGTTCACATCTGATAGCCAGCAGTTACCACCCAGTTTGGATAACCCAACAAAATGCAGTAAGGGCAAACCATAGCCTGGACTGATGCTCATGTTGAGCTATTTCTTCATGTGCTCTAGAAGAAGAGCACAGACAAGTCCATCATGCTTGACTTAAGTTTCAGGTACTGGAATCAGATTTCCCCCTTCACCAAAATCTCTAACATGGCGGGACAGCAGGTTACAAGAACTCTGTTCAATAAACAAGTTATGGGTTCATGTGGCTTTTGCTTACAAGCCCAGGTTCAACCTGTGTTTGGTCAGTGGGAGCCTAAACAAACCAAATACAAAAATTCGACAAAGCAAAGCAGTTTGGATCAAAGAAAACCAAATGTAAGTGTCACTGCACCCCTAGGTACCTCAAACCTATCTAAGATTCATGCATGGATGGTCATATGCATGGATTCATGCATATGGTATGACTCATTGATTTATTGTTCATACATAAGAATGCAAACAAGTGGACCATTAGCAAAGCAGTGAAAGAGTTTTTAACAAAGTTGTGTGTCCCCTTGCAAGTAAAATTTAGGGAAGCAAACAGGTTCCTTGACCTAGCAACAGTGACAATACATATTTACCGGAAAACAATGCCATAAATTAGGCTATCAGTTTATAAGCCAACAGCAGTTGGAACCAGGGCTTTAATTTCTTAACCAAGTGATGATGCTCATTATGATTCCATGTAAAAAGGTGAACCAATGCAAAACTTCACAGCAGCTGCCTTTGTAACTGAAACCTAATTAATTTATAGGTCTTTTTCAGCATTATTTTCTTTTAATGACTCTACAAAATCACACTTTGTTTTAAGTATTTAAACATATGGTTACATTAAAATAAGAACCCTAACTCACAAGTCCAACACTGACCTATAAATATACTTTCATTATGGTCTACAGTCCTGTAAAAATCCCTAATTCAGAGAAAAGTTTAGGGACATACAGTATCTGGATGGAAGTTTAGTGCTGAACATAATTTTCTTGATTATGTTTTCATCTTAATTTCTCATAACTGCCAAACAGTAGTCAGCCAAAAAATCCAAATACAGACAATCAAGTCTACTATCATGACACTGTTTTTGTGAACAACATCTTTGTCAAAATATGGGCTTCACTGGTCTTATTCCATACTTGGAGAGGGATGGTGAAGCAGGTGTCTCTTAGAAGGGTACATAAAACTACATAATCATGCTTTAGAAAAAACACCAAAATCTTCTGTTGCTACCAAAATAATGTAGACAATGGGGGATTGAAAATGCACCATTTTAAATAAATAAAGCAATGACAGGCACACAAAAAATGACCCAACAGCGGTAATAAATCGTTGTGTGGAGGACATCTTAAGTCTGCAGCTGCTGGCATTGTCCAATTGGTCATGGCAGATCCCCAAAGGGATAGGATGAACGGGGGGGAGGGGGGTGTATGAATATTTTGGCCAGGGGGTGAGCAGAGGTTCACATTGTAACCAACAACTTTACAACAGGTCGGCCCAAAGACATGGCGATTGAGACGGCCTTGTTCTTTTCTGTAATCACCAAAGGGCAGGGTTAAAGACATGACCCATGGCTTTTCAGGTTCAACCAAGCATCCCAACCCGGTCAGCCAGGCAGGAGACATGGTCTGAGGGGGCCAAAGATCCCAAATTGCCCCTTTTTTGCAGTGTGCTCTTTTGTGGAGTACACAAATCCAAGCACTGATGCACTTATGGCCCTCAGGGGGGTCTGTTCAGCTGCCAGCAACGTCCCTGCTTAGTGCAGGCGGCCACACTGTGAAACTGTGTGTTAGCATGGTGGAAAAAGCTGGGGGCCGTCACAGGTTGTCGACTCCCCTTTATATCCTCCACACTGTAGCAGGACTCAGACTGGAATTGTTACTGCAATTAGCATTTTTTTCTAGTGTATGTGTATGTAGGCTGTGTGCGTGTGTGAGAGAGAGAGAGAGAGAGCGAGAGAGAAAGAGGAGGGAGAGAGAGAGACAGCCCAGTGCATGCACACGCTCTCTCTCTTTCTCTCTCTCACACACACACGGGCGCGCGCACACTCACACACACTCTCACTCACACTCACACACACACACACACACACACACACACACACACACACACACACACACACCAAAGCATACGGAGAGCAGCCTGCTGTGCCATCACGCTGTTCTGATGATTTTGATACAAATCTGTTCTGAAGGCTGAGGTCCCTTCCAAGATAAATAGTACTGAAACAGAGTCGGGGCATGGAAAACAAGAAACACAGCACAAATAAAAGCAGCCCATTCTGTGTTTTCTTTCACTGCAAGGCGGGGCATGGATTCACTATGATAGAGCCCCATTCAATAGTATGCTAATCTCTCTATGAATCTGTCCTTGAGTAAGGTGGTTAGGGGCTGGTTTCCAACTGTTCTGTTTACATTCTCTTCAAATTAGCCAACACTATGCCAAATATGCCACACTTTCAGTGATAAGGCTTTGGACTAAAAACAGTATGGACAAAATTCTCTTTAAGAACTGCAATTTTATGTGTTTTGACAAGCTATTTTTCTTGTATGTTGTGCTCAATTTATTGGTATAGCTAAGATATTAATTCTGCAAACAAATGTTTTTATCAATTTAACAATGACATCAAATAACTCTTGAGAAGTATCTTCTTAAAAACCACAAAAATGGATTTGAGTATGTTTAGAACCTTAGAAATGAATGGCAACATTGGGGGGCAGCTCTCCAACTAGTATAGCTTAATAACAACCCCCACCCATTCAAATGCCATCAAAACAACGCCTACAGAACAATAACAAGTGACGCTCACTAGAATGCAGCCTCATTAGATGCCTCATCACATGAGGTGAATCAAGTGGACCCTAAATAACAGTCTCCTGCTCTCCCACACACCAGATCCAGGTATTCTGGCCATGTTCACGATGAAATAAAACAATCACAAGTGCAATCCAGCTCTTGTTAATTAACCACAAACAGCTGTATTTCTTCAGTAGGGAAACAACCCTAAGGAGAAGTAGCATACTTGTGTATTTGCAATACATTTCAAAGGAGGAGGGGGGACATAATACCACTGACAATGACTAGGTCAGAGTCAGGTGAGTATGGCAGTGCCTGCTGGCGTGAATGTTACAGTCCCTGATCTTGTGAGTCTTAAGCATGAAAGCATACAAAAATGCTAATTTCAGACATTAAAAGAATAAACAGGTGGCTACATATGTGACCACTATTCGACTGTCTGAAGTAAGAAGCAGATCAGTCTGTTTTAGGAGGCTTTCAAAATGCAGAGAATCTTGCATTAAAAATGTTCTTCAAAATGAAAAAGAAGGAAAACAGAAGAAAACAGTGCTTCAACACTACTCCATCACGTAGTAATTACAGATAATTTAACCATCATATGTGTATGCACAGATAAAAAAAAAATTAAAAATAAATAAAAAGAGTTCTTCCTGACTAACTGAAATAAAAGAGAGCAGGTATTGAAATCTAGGCTGACAGCAAAAAACAGGGTTACTCTTGGACTGACCAAAAATCTCTGACATGCAATGCTGCATCACAGTTGTGCTCTGCTACAATCAGATGGCAAAGAGAATTGACTTAAGTTCCATACAAGCACTTCTCTCGTGTATCAGATAGATAGATACTTTCTCCATCGCGAGGGAAATTTTGCATCTTTGAGAAATGTGGGAAAAACTTCCACAAATTTGCTAAATATTTGCTTTTTTGGACAAAGCCAACTACTTATGGAACAATACATAACCATCATTCGACGTAAAGGTGATCCACTAAAAAGCACTTTAGCTTAATAACATCTCAACATTTAGAGATGGTTCACACTGCTCGCTACCGCCCAGCATGGTGTATTTTGGTGGAAGAGATTATAGGAGCAACAGATAGTAGTCACAAAAGTTACCATTTTAAGATGTTAATTTTCTTTGTGTTTTTGATGTATGCCGAATCACACAGTGACTCTTGACAATCCATAGAAGGTCTTAGGTTAAGATGTACATGGTATGTTTTCCAGTAAGGGTTACACAAGGCCGCATTAAACTTCAAGAGTTTTAAATGAGATTTGGCATAATGGTTTCTGTATACGGAAAGAGGAACGTATCGAGTCTGTGCTGATTGCAGCTTAACATATTTGACATTCTTGCCTGCGAGCCGCAGATACAGATTTCTGGTAAACGACTAAAGTTTGGAGTCGGAAGTGCGGCTTATCCCCTCCTGTCCGCGTGCCAAGCAGTCTACATTTTACAATGTTAGCTAGCTTCACGTTAACAGAATGATGTAACCACTTCCCCCACAATTACCGTACTTATTGAAAACAGTTAACTTCGGGAATCCAAACAAACCACTACCACTCAATAATAGCTCTTCGTGGTGTAGTGAGGACTGTTCTGTTCCAGACAAGAGACTAACCTGGTTAGCTAGCCCGTTAGCCGCTTAGCTTAGCTAACACAGTAATAGCTCGAGCTACAAGCTAATTTGCTGGCGCGCGCGTCAACACTAGTTACTGCTCTGACACCAGAAATTAGCTTTAACTAAGGATAATTGTGCTGATCGGGGCAAACCCTGCGATAAAATATGATACGCGACGCAAATAATCAAAAGAACGGCAAGAAAACAGTCTCGGAGATTCTCGGTAGACCAAGCACAGCCGGGGGTCTCAGGTTCGATAAAGCTGGCTAGCAGTTTGCTTCAGCGAGCCAAACAGCGAGCTAGCTAGCAGGCTATCGCTACCACCATTGTTTTGCTTGGCTAGCTCCACTTCAATTCAGTTAGTAAAATGTGTTTAGCCAACAACACTTACGCCATTTCGAAAACGCCCATGCAGTTTATCAAATTCCCTACGTATTGTGCCACTTACTTGGAATAAAAACGTACTCCAGCTCGGTTCCATTGCAACACTTAAAATCTGCAGGAAACCTACAAGGAATCTACAACAAAGCAGCTAAACATGGCAGCTACAACTTCCTGTAACCCTCAGGGCTGAACCATGTCCAATGGACTTTTTCAGGACGTCTGGAATTTACAATAAATTAAATTCCCAATCTTTTTACTACGGGAATTGCGGTTT
>OMLF01013109.1:53100-70272 GCA_900302615.1 Holocentrus rufus | reverse complement strand
GGCAACTGCTGCAGTCTGCTTTTCCATTGTAAGACTCTGGAAAATATATGAAAAAAACACATGAATAATAATGAGCTCCATCAGTTCTATTGGCCAGTGTACATCTCAAAACTGTGGGCGGCATGCATGGCTGTTTTGTGTTTTGACTGTATTTGATCCACTGACATCATGTCTATCAAGGACACATTATCAAATACAGGAGGTGGTTAACATTTCTATGTCCACCTTCATCACTGAAAATATAACATGACACTGCTCATGCAGTGGGATGTGATAGACATTTACATTCATGGAATTTGAGTTAATATGTACTTGGGTGTGCTCACAAAACATGTATGATCAATTTTTATATGCGTATGTGTGTGTGTGTGAGTGTGGACATACTGTATGCGCAAAGCTGATATAGATAACTGACGCTGAAACTGAGACCAGAACTGGATCATGGCCAATAAAATAGATAAAAAAGAAAAGATGCATCTTAATATTACAATCTCTATCACCTATACTTGCAGTGAAAAAGTGTGAGTAATCAGATACAACCAATACAGTCACTGATACTGTACAAAAACTGAATAATATCTCAAAACTACACTAAGCCAAAGAAATCCAGTCTGAAAATGCACTTTTGTTAAGATGAAAACTTGATAACAAACAGAAACTTATGTTATCTACCAATAACCAGTTTGGAGAAACACATTATGCAATATGTAGGCATGCCTGTTGGAGCACATGTATGTGCTAAAGCCAGTGCAGCCTTCCTGTTTACCTTCCCCTAAGGGGGCTACTGCTGAGCCTCAGCACATGTACACACACATGCACACACACACACACACGCGCCCCTGCTTCCAAAATCACGCTCTCACACATCAGAGGGCTGTCTCCACCCATTTTCATTCACAAAGACAAGCGTGGTCGGGGTGGGGGCGGAGCCAGTGCTGACCCAAATTTGTGTGTGTCACTGAAAGAGCAGACCAGGCAACTGTGCCACAGCGAAAGTCACTTGACAGTACAAATGATTCTGTGTAAAGATCCACATACATTATAGTCTGATTTGTGTCTGCTATGTGGTGGAAGATGTTTATTATAAAAAAAAAATGTTGTGAAAAGGATCATTTGCCACATGGCCATGCGACACTTTCCCACCTTTCTGACACCTGTTGAGTGTTTGATTTGTGAACTAAGAGCCAGAGATGTGGGAGGAATCCTTCACCTATGGGAAATGTCTTTTTTTTCCCCCCACTGTTACGTCTCCTAAAGTTTGGGACACAAAGGCCAGTGAGCACGGGCCAGCCCACCCTGCAGATGGCTGGGGGATCAGAGGCTGTCAGCACGCTTAAACGAGCCAAGAGTCGGGGCTACGGCCCTGCGGGGGAGGACAGCGCATGAATGGGGTATTTCCACCGGCCTCTATAGCCCCCCACCGGGCATTTGTAAAATGATTTGTGGCAAATTTGTTTAATCAATATGGATGCGGGGGTTTGGATACCTCCTGTGCTCTGTTTTCTTTCTTGCTTTATCTCTCTTTTTTTTTTTTTTTGTTTGTGTATGCATCAGCGGTCACTATGGATTAGCCAAGCTCAGAATCAACTCTGGGCTGTGTGTGTGTGTGTGTGTGTGTGTGTGTGTGTGTGTGTATGTATACCTGAGTGGAAAGAAGTTATCGATCAGGGGAGGACTTGTCAAACAAGAACTGGGATTCAAACAAGTAACACAAGTTTGACACACTTGATAAAAAACAACTCTTCCGTGAAATCCCCCTCTTTTGTCAAATATTTAAAATTGTGAGTCTTTCCAAGTTATTATTCCCAGATTTCGAGGTTTTTATTGAACTGTCATTAGTTTGTGTGGGAGAAAATATACTGTTAAAAATCCTTTGCATTTGATGACTTATGTGCAAATGCATTAGGCACACTCAGTTTGACCAAAACAGCTTAAATCCTTCCTCTGTCATGCAGCAAAGCAGCAGCAGGTTGTGATGCAGTGTGCATGGCGGCTTTGCACACGGGCAGGTGGCTTCAGTCCAGCTCCGTCTCTGACCAACAGCATGGCTGCTATTCATGGGGAATCAAAGGACAAAAGGCACCTACAGGTTTTCCTCTTTCTTTTTTTTTTTTATTTTGCGGAACTTGTACTTTTCAGTTTGGCTTCTCATAATATAAACCACACACACTCTCTCTCTCACTCTTTCTCTCTTGCTTTTGTTCTCTCGGTATTTATTCAGCTGAAGAGAGGAGCAAACCCTCGTTGCTGTGTTCCCCACATCCTTTGACAGTGATTTAATTGTCGTATTGACTTTTTAAATATTTAAAATCCCCCGCAAGTAGGCTTTCATTAAGCCACTGCCCTCCATTTGAAGTGATTTTGCTCTATTGGGACCATGTTTTGAAAATATATTATGGCTTGTGTTAAGTGTTAAATTGTTTAAATTGTCATAGATGAACGCTGACAAATAGAATCAAAATGGTAAGATTAAAACATGTTATCACTCAGACATTATTAGATCATTGAAATTTGTTCTGAATTAAATTTATTACTCAATTTGAAAGGCCCTCAAGGACCCCACTTTGAAAACCTCCATTAAGCCAACATGATATGGCCGACAACCAGGTAGTGTTACAGCCTAAAGAAGTAAAGCATAAATGTGGTCAGAGCATCCATATCCCACCTCTGCATACCTCTCTGGTTGCTACGTCCTGTTTTGATTTAAAGCTTACACACGTGGATGGTTCTGGCTCTTCCGCCCACGACGGTTTTGTCAATATAAACCCAGGAAAGCATATAAGTACTTTTGTCACACACTCTTTGGCCTGTTGAGCTGAATAACTTTCACAGACCCTTGAATCTCTCCCTCTCGCTCTCCTTTTCTTCTCCTCGCTCCCTCTCCAAACTGTGCGAGCAGAGCGAGCTGAATCACAGTTCTTAGACAGATGTTGGCAGAATTCCTAATTTCATTCTTATTCTCTCAGCCTGTCAGTTTTGAAAGGGGGAAGCAGGACAGAAAATAATCAGCAGAACATCCCATAAGTCTGAATGGGGAGCAGCAGATGTGGATGTGGAGGGGGGTTGCCACTGGGCCTCCCCAAGGCCCATCTGACCATTGTTCAGCATAGGAGCCATTTCTGTGGTTGCTATGACAACAATAATACACTTTTATCTATGTCCCTGTGCAGGGCACATGAGAATATGAGCTCTGATGCTTTGAACTTACTGATATGGCAACAGGCCAAACCACAAACAAATACAAAAAACTTTTCAAGTTTTTTTTTTCTTTCTAGTGATGAATATATTTGTCAAAAAAAATATTTCTACATTCTAGTATTCATTTTGGGACAATAAAGCAGACGGCTTTTTCAACAGCACCATGTACTCCCTGATCCTTAACTCAATTTATAGCAAATCTGTATAGGTTTTAAAGTGTCTGAGAGTGAATGATGATCAATACAGTAGGCAGTGACTGTGGGGATTCAGGGTTTCTATTCAGTGGTCACAGAAGGCAGTCAGTACCTCCAGAGTTCAGGGGTGTCCCTCTCAAATGGCCACTGTAAACCTGCATTGAAGAGCCTGAAAACCCACCAGGTGTCTAATAGTCTCTGAGCGCCACAAGAATGACCACATTCATTGTCAAGGGCTTTATGCCGCATGTTTCTTTTGTATTCAGCACAGTTTCCCTCCCCTCACCACCCAATGGCACTCTTCCTTATGCTAAATACAGCATTCAAAAATGGCATTAACATTATTTTAATCACCTGGTTTTTGAGGCTTTTTCTCATTTTGATAATGGAAAGAAAGATGAAATTATGTTTATCCCAATCCATAACATCATATATATATATATATATATATATATATATATATACACACATACACACACACATAGTTTTTGTATGTAACATGTATATGAGGGTTTGTTGTGCAAATATTCTATTGCCTGCAAATCTAATTATACATGTCATTGTGTGTTTGTTGAGTTCTCATGCGTTAATTAGAGGGGGGACAGGGCTCATATCCTGCAGCCCCTCTCCCCAGCACTTCCCACCCTGTAAATGTTTATGGCCTCAGCCCAGATTGGATCTTTTCATGCCCTGTTCACACTTGGTATTAACACGCGATCACAAGTGGACAGCACAGACACATAGCTTTTCACACCTGGCCTTATCATGTGTCTCACTGCATATCCAATGAATGTGATCACATTTCAAGACCACATACATGTTTCCTGTGCCATCAGTATATCTTCCCAACATTCCTCACATATCCTCATATCTTATTTCCTATGCTTTCCTATGAAGATGCCACCATTTCATTCAAATTTATTTTTCATTAGACGCCTCTATAAAATGCTCCTTCTTTCACAGCATCACAGCTATACTTAGCGCTGTCCACTTGTGATCGGATCACCTACGGCGGATAAACAGGGTTACATTTGAAGGATTGGCCCCCTGTCGACTCTCAGCTTGATGCTGACTGCCAAGCTCTCTTTCTTTCTTTCTTCCTTTCTCTGCTTATTGTATCTCAAGTTCCTCAGCTTGACTTTTTCCTCATGTTCTTCATCCCCCAAAACCACAGAAACGTGTCGATTAATGCCATTTAAGCTGAAGTGTTGGGGGCTTCTAGTGAGCATCTTCTGAAAGTGTTTTATTTGCTGTCGAGCCTGACTGACTTCAGCTGCCCTGCTTGGTTACGCAGACTCATCATAAGCCGCCTCTTGACTGAGAGTGAGAAGTGGACACAGCAGGGTTCTCCCCATACAGTGAGTCCTTGTTCCCCCAACCCTTTATTGTTTGTTGATGGAAGCAGTTGTCATAGTCATGCAATAACAAAAGCCTGACTATTGGTGTGTTTACCTCTGCACGGGAACCATTGGGCAATTCTCCATTAAATTACAGCCATGTGTGGGCCACTGATCTCTCCCCTCACCCGCCAGCCCCCTCTGTTACAGACACACACACACACACACACACACACTCTATCACAGACTCATGGCCGGGTGGGATATTTGTTGATTCTCACCATCAAGAGATAAAGAATCACAAGGCCTTTTTCTTTTCACAAGTAGCCAAATGAAGTATAACTAGGACAAATGTGTCAAACAAACAGCAGTTCCATTTTTTTTAATGTTTTCTTTGCACATCAGAATTATTACCCATAGCTAAATTCAAAGAGCTCATGACCAGAGCAAAAGAAGTTCAGTTGTTTGTGGAATGCTGTGCCACATAATTTCCTCCAGCCCAACCCCCAGCCTCCCAGCCAACGGTGTGAGACAAATAAGCAGTCATCTTGTTATCTCTAAAGGCTCACGTCTCTGGTTTAAAGACAGAGTCATTTATACTTCCTGTGTCCTCAACTGACTTTGTTTCACCCAGGTGTTACACCCATTTCTGTATCCCACAAGAAAGTGACTGAACTCCAGCAGCAACATGCAAACAGTCCCATTCAATGTTATTTTGCTGTTGCCAGATTTGATATGGACATATTGTTATAGGGATTTAAAATATGAACATGTGTATCTATATCGTGTTGGCTCGTGTGCTGTATGTGGCAGTAAAATGCTGCATGATTCATATGTGTGCAATGCCTTTCAAAAGTGCAACATTCAGTGGAGGGGGGTGGGGGTCTGTGTGTGGGGGAGTGGGGACACACAATATCGGAACTGCAGAAAAAACATCCAATACCTTTCACCTCAATGCCCTCCATCTCTATTCTAGGCTGATGTTACCAAACAAAAGAACTAAATACATGTGTTCATGAAAAGGAGAACATTTGAAAGGGGTGTTTGCGGATCAATAATGAAAACAGTCTAACACTATAGCAGTGATTGCTTTGAGCCTCTGCACTTGTATTTGCTAGATAATGCTGTGTTTAGATGATTGTACTATCACAGAAAACAAAGGGGGTGGGAGTCAAGCTGAAATGAAAACGACTGTATATACCTGCTTTAACAACAAGAAGGAAAAAAAATAAAGTGCATTGATCACTCGTGACCTAACCTTGAGATGTGATTTGCGCAATATAAATGACGAGGACGTGACATAGGAAGTGCAAGTAATCCAAAATGTTTGCAGCGCTGCTTTTGTTTGTGCTTGGTTACTCTCACTGCTGCTCGCCCCTTTCCATGGGAATCAACTCTTGCATGAAAAACTTTTTCCTTTGTCCTTTGTGTGGGGTTTAATGACGTTATTTATGGCTACAAGAGAGGAAATGTTTAAGGGGCACCTGAAGACAACCTACAAAGAGGAGAAAATAATAAAAAGGGGATCCAGGCTATACGCTCAGGAACGGCACAAAATCCTGACCTCAGTGAGTAAGTGCCTAGGCAACCATTAAAAAGGCCTGTGGAGTCTAGTTGTGGAGCGTCCTCCTCCTGTCCAACAGGAAAAAGCATAACACTCTTGAAATAGTCAGAAATGAGGCAAGTCACGTCTGGCTTGAGTCCCCTCTGCAGGAAAATGCCTTTGTCTTTTCACAGGTTATTCTCTGTAATCAATCACTCAGCAGCGTGTGTCAGTGAATGCATCACTATGTACGGACACTAAAAGACACAAGTCATTACAAGGAGCTGCGATGAAAGTCTAGATAGAATGATCCATAAGGTGATATTTCTGAAATGCCAGGATTATCGCTAGGAAAAGGATGCGATTTAACTTTGCGAAATTTCGTTCTTTGCAAAGATGATAAAATGTGTCCTCTAGTGTTTGTGTTTTGAGAGAAACATCCCAACTTTACTCAGGGAAGAAATAAACTGCAAGATAATGTCATGTGACTGAGGAAGATACTTATTTTACTTTATTTTCATACATATATATTGAGTAAAGAGAGATTTTTTTCATAATTATCATGGGTACCTGGACACTGATTCCTTCTGAGTTCAGGCATTATCACACTGAGGTGAAATATCTCATCCTTCGCAGGCTGTTTTTCTGCCTTTCATCTTTTACTGAGCCCTAAAAAACACATGTTTGGCTCTCAATTCCTCAGCAACTGTTATTGTTTGTCCACTACAAGGTCATCGTAAAGGTTGGTGAATGGCACAGCCGAGAAACGTAAATTCACCCCTTCTTGGAGCATTGTCTTGCCATTTGAGGGACATGTTTGCAAACTCCTCTTGTTCTGTGTGGAGAGCCTACACTCAAGAGGGCATCAGAGAAGGTCAGAATATAGAAAAAATGTATTGAATAGCAACTGTCCACGGCCTGTTTTTGAACTGCAGTGTTGACCATTGATGAGGTCTTTCATCAGTGACCTACACGGACTTGCTATCGTTACATACAGGACCAGGTCAAGGTTTCTCAAATCATTCTATTATGTTTTCTTTGCTTTCTTCATTGCTGCGGAACATTGCAGCTCTCAAACACGGGCTCTTTTTTTTCATCACAATAACATAACTGACATTGACCAATATGAAAATATTACAATAGGTCCTCTGCAGCAAACAAATAACTATCACTTCAACACAGGGCAGAAAAAAGCCAAGGATCAATCTGTCCTTACAGAGTATTGCTTCTTACAAATATGCATGGAGAAGTGAGTTTGAATTCTATTCTTTCTCAAGTGTCCTGTCGCTATGGTGTGTGCCTGCCAATTAATGTGAAAATTGTGCTCAATTCAATTCTTTTATACTGAACATATATTTCAGTATTACTTGGAATGTATTATATATGACTCACATTACTTAATTGTCCAAAGCAAAGGCCATGGAGGTGTTATCCCTCTGGTTCCCACAACGACAGTTTTATGGCACAACTGCACACAGTTTGAATTGTTTAGATTGAACGCAGCAGAAACAGCGTATTCAAGCATAGTTTCTTATTGGGGCAATAAACCGTCTAGACAACACTCCCTTCTTTTTCACCTTCAGCCAGCCCCTTAAAGGGCATTTGTTTTTCTGGGTATATTGGCTTGCTTTTGTCTCACAATTATCAGCTGTGGCATCATAAAGCTCCACTTTCACACTGAAGCATGGCAGGATGGAGAGTGGTAGAAAGATCTAGTATATATGATAAGGGTTTGCTCAACAATGTCCATCAATATTTATTTCAATTCATATATGCTTGTCTATTTTTAACATAAATGAAGGTTGCAAATGAACCTCTCTTTGAGGGCTTATATTTTCTGAATGCGTGTTTAATTGCCACGTACCCATTTCAGTACTTTACACTAGCATCTTTTGACTCTGCTTTGTTTACATCCAATAACTAGCTCTGTAGAGTCCAAACTTGAGATGCTTTTTTTCACAGCGTATGAAGATCAGTAGTAAAGGAAATTTATTTCTTGCCTCTTCCTTTCCAAGCCTTGTTGCAGAATTACCAGAATTCACTCAAAAAATGCACTGTATTGAAAAGAGAACATTGAATAATACAACTAATTTACAGAAAAATATGAATCAGTGTCATTGCAGCATGAATAAAAAGAAGGGCCTTTTCCCATTTGGACAGTCTTCTAGGGGACTCCTCCGGCATGTCAGCTTCCAAAAATAAATTCTTGTCTGCAAATGGTAATCTGAGAGAACATGAGGGCTACAAGCAAAGCAGTTTATATATTTACTACATAACCACAAGTATACTTGATATTTGAGCACTCCTAAAATGTTAGTCATTACGAGTGGTGGGCTTGACTCTTGGTCAAATAGCTTACGATGTACACAGCTTCAAAAAGACATCATAGCTTTATCCTCTGTCTGAATGAGGGCAAAATTCTCTCTCATCCTTAACATTCATCAGGATGAGGTGGACTAATACAAAGACTGGGTTGGAGAGCTGCAGAGTTACATTTGCTGCGCTCAAATCTGTACACACACAGGAAATTTACCTGAACTCATTTGCATTATCATTATCATAAACAACAACAGCTCTATTTTAAATTCACTTATAATGTGGTTCATCGATTCCTACAGATCCCAAGTTTCTAAACCTCAAAATGAATTATTTATGTCGTGGTCATACATGTGTTTACCGAACGTGAGGATCTCGACCTTCAACCCTTACATTAAATAGACCTTTCAGTCATGTAAAAGGTATTGGCTGGACAACCACAACATAAAAGATAATAATTTGTCTAAATGGGATTTTAGCGTTTGCAACAGACATGTGGTTATTGATTATTCTGAACTGATAATTCATTAAATTGTTCTTTTGTATATACACCTGTCTTACCCACTTTGTTTTGACCATATTGTAAACATACAGGGGAGGATTATTGTGCACTTACAAAATGGTATGGACAACATATTCAATATATTAATATAATTTTTGCCCATACAGAATGTGCAGTCTCTGCAGAAGGTTGTGCATTTCCTGGTTAATGCTAATCAGTAGCATCATTACAATGCTCTTTCACCATTTTCATCCCATAATACATCTCTGTCTGTGTTGGAGCAGTATGTTCCAGAATGAAAACACCCCTATACAAGGGACATTTGTTCAAGTGTGTGATATTAGCCAGACATCATGCTCATCATTTAGACCAGTGAACAGTACAGTATCTCTTGACTTCTAAGACTTGGATAGACCAAAGATGTACTAGAAAATTCCCCTCACACCAGCACAGATTGCACAGGCCATCTCCATACGAGGATATTATGTTGTGAAACTCCACTACTTTGTGCATGGACCTACAGTATATGTACTTCATCTATCTCTGTCTTCATGTATCTTCAGTGCTTCTGTTATCCGTGTATCTTCTGCTATATCCCTGGTCTTAAGTTGGTTGTTGAGTGTAGGAGGAGTTTAATGCATAATTAAAACTTGTGGTTACACCCTTAGAAACCAGAAACCAGAAAGAACCAGAAAACTATGATAATTGGATGATACATTTTAGGATAGCCAAATATAATACACATATAATAGCAAACCTACAGATCTGTGTAGAGATATTATTAAACATTATAGTGATGCTGTAGGAGAAGGAAAAAAATTACCATATAGTACTGTAAAGTCACTGTAAATTCAGTAAATTCGCTTTTCTTTATCACAGACAAGTTCTTATCAGAGTTAAATACATTATAATGATGTTATAGGAGATAAACAGATACCATATAGTAAGATAAGGAATCTGTCTAACTCATTTAGTACCACAGACACAATAAAAACCCTGTAGGCACATAAGAATATTGTAGTGATGCCATATGAGATCAAAAAATAATATAACTACCATAAGGTCTCTATAGGAATATTATAGTCATCCCATAGGAAATAAAATAAACACCACAAGGAACGATAAGTCCACTATAACCTCACTATTAACTACCACGGACAGACTGTAAGACCTCACAGGAATATTATCTCAATATTGCAGTGATTTTTTTTTTTTTTTCCTTGGGGTAGTAGCCTTTCATCTAGCCTGGAGTCACAAATAGGCCACTGATTTAACAACAGGAATCTGTGAGAATCTCCTCCGAGCTCGTGTCTGGAGCTGACAATATTTTTCATGAACAAGGAAGGAGCGATGAGTTGGGTGTTATTAACCCTCCCTCCATCCAGCAGTCTATCCACTAGCATGGCTCCTCCCGCCCCCTCCTGGCACTAAGCTCCGCTCATCAATAGGGACCCCATTTGAATAATGTGTGAGCACTTGGACTGGAGCCAATCAGCTGTCAGAGGACCGTGATAAATCGCAATGCATTATTGATAATAATAATTACGTTGACATGCGCATTTCTACTTGAGGGGCTAATTTTTCAAGCCGAAGAATTTGTAAAAGAAGGGGAGGAAATTGTTGGTAACTATTTGCTGCCGATGGTTGCACCATGTCGAGGCGCAAGCAAGCCAAGCCGCAGCACATCAACTCCGACGAGCCCGGTTCGTCAGAAAACGGTAAGTTTACAAACGCACACACACGAGAGGAGAAACTTAATATTTAGCCTCGCCACACCATGTTGGAAACTATTGATACTTTATTGCAAAGTTGGAGGCTAACTTAATATCGTTCCACTCGCACTTTGACCTGTTTGCTGACCCTTGGAACTGACCAGGAATAAAACTTAACCTTCGTGCTGTGTAAACGACAAATTTATATTAAAAAAAAAGGTAATACAGGTGCTCCGTGAGTTCCGCTTTATCCAAGATACATTGTTTCTTTTTTCACACACGCCAAGTGATAAACGAAGTAACGACCGACTCACAACTTTAACTTGAATCTATCCACATGGTCACATGTATAATTAATCTATTTTATCTCACGTCGATTACATGTTTGCTTTTCTGAAAATTTCTTGCTTTTACTAAAGTAGCGAACGTTGATCCCATTCAACTTGTGTGGCTTCATTGAGCCGTGCGCTGCTACCTGTTGGATTTTGGATACATTGTAGTTGGGGAAGTTGTCTGATGTTCGGGGGGCAACTAAAGACTGTAGCCTGAGATTGATTAGGGTGATTAGATGTGTTTCACGTGTAGCAGTTTTCATTCATAAAATGATTCTTATCTTTACTGTTCGGCGTCTTAATATAATTTTACTTGAATGTGCGATTTTGTGGGTTTTTATTAACTTTACGACTGAGAATTAAATTGGTATTGTTGCATTATTTCGGTAATCCGTCGCAAAGTGACTGCTTTCTAACTTTTTACAGGTTTGATTATGGTTTTGAAAATTATATACTTTATATTAGTAACAAGAACTGCTCGCCAGTGTGCGTCTAATTGATGGATTTTTAAACAAAGGTGCCCAACAAATGTGTATGAAATGTGACTCTGGAGTAAGCTGACCTAAAGGCAATAAATCCCCCAGTTTAATGCATGACTGTTTCCTTTCGTACATATGTGGAGAGGTGGGGGATGGAGCAGTGGTCTTTTTGTGGAGACGGGTGGGGGTGCGTTTTGGCGTTACCAAATGTAAGCCCCAGCAATGCCATGGACCTCACCCTCTAATTTGAAGCCTTGGCGCATGATTGGTGAAACGCAGAGGATTTTAGTTTGGACTTGCCATTTAGAATATTTGTGCTTTTGAATAGTG
This sequence comes from Holocentrus rufus, assembly GCA_900302615.1. Lineage (NCBI taxonomy): Eukaryota > Metazoa > Chordata > Actinopteri > Holocentriformes > Holocentridae > Holocentrus > Holocentrus rufus. The sequence continues at coordinate 58,329 of OMLF01013109.1, read as the reverse complement.
GCTGTTTTGTTTCTCCAGACTTGCATCTACTTAAAGAATTGAATGTTTTGTCTCACCTCGTGTCATGAACCCGAGTAAAGGTGATCAGATTCAGGTCAGGCGCCATCAAGTGGTATACTACTCACGCTGTCTTTTTTCATATATTCACCTGATAATCGTTGGGGGCCAGTGTATATTTCATATTTGGAAGTTTGAGCTTTACAGATTCATTCACCAAGGGCCAAAGGTGGGCCGGTAGACGCACATTTGCCTCGAATGCCTACTGTTATAAGAGCGGGTCCCTTCGCAAACCAGTGTGGCCGCGTTATTATGCACCCACTTGTTGGACAATGTGAGGACTCAAGGAATACAATGCAATTTGCAACTTTTTGGCGCCGCTTCATGTTGCCTGCTGAGCACTTAGCAAGTCCCAACAGTTTCGTTGGGCGAATGCAAACAGGTGGTCTACCCCCCTTTTATGTGATGCATTAGCATTTGACAATGCGCCCACTTGTGAAATGGCCTCTTGGTAAGCAGACAAATTAAAATGCCCAGTTACAGCGCTTATTAGGATTTCACATGTGAGAAATGCTTAGTTACTTTTCATCATGCCAGATGTTTTATATGCACCCAAGTGTGTGCGAGTTGAGTCTTTTTTTCATCTTTCATTTTTTTTCCCCTGACACACTGATTGGAACATGACTAGATGCTTGCATTCATATTAATTGAACATGGAAATACATTTTGTAGGATTTTAGTGTGGGTTTTATCCACATAGCATTGAACTTCTGCCACACATAGTTTTTCCTCTTAAAGTAAAGATCTGAGTAAATCATTTAATCTGTAAGGGTTGTGCATCATTCAGTGGTGAAGCAATTCACTGTTCTTGGGTCTTTTGTCTTCCTGGATAGTTAAAGGTAGATGGTTGCCCTCTACTGGTCCTGTGGACAACAGGCAAATCCAAGGCATTTTGACAGTCACATGTCTTGACCCAAGAGAATATGAACTCATTTGACATGATATGATATGATATATATATATATATATATATATATATATAAATATATAAATATATATATATAATGTGTGTGTATGTATATGTGTGTTATGGTAATATGTTATCTGTGCTGCTGCCTCTTGGCCAGGTCACACTTGAAAAAGATTTTGAATCTCAGTGTGTCTTAACCTTGTTAAATACAGGCAAATATTGATCAGTATCATTTACTACAAAGCTAGAAAATGTTTTCACCTTATTTTCACCATCCATGCAAGGCTGTATATGAAGCAAAGTTAAAGGTTTTATTTATTGTGTTTAATTATTTTGTTAAAATGCCCCTGTTACTGCATAATGTTGTAGGTTTAAAGCTTATTTTAATCTTGTTTTAGGAATTGTTCCAGATGGTCAAGCTGAAGATATTGGAAATGAAGTGAAGAGGTTCAGAATGGACAAGACAAGGGTCTGCAACAAGTGTTGTGCTGAGTTCTTTGATGAAGCTGAATTTATTGAACATGAGAAGAACTGTACTAAAAATCACCAGGTGGTCATCATGAAAGGAGATAGCCATGAGGTGCCTGAGGAATATTCACAAGATTCTCCTGATGGCCTCAATAGTGACCATGACGACAGCCAGTCCAGCAGTCATTCCCCATCAAATGTTAATATAGAACCACTAGAAAGAACAGAGGAAGAGTCCAAAGTGAATGCAGAGGACTTGGGCCAACAGGAACCAGTAGAGATGTCTGCTAGCCCTGAGATGACTTTCCAGCCTTCACACAAAATGCCAGATTCAAATGTCACTCTCGAGCCCATGGCTGCCACTAATGTGGCTGTCACTCAGCAGTCTTCAAACAATACATCTCCTGCCTCAACTCAGGATGCCCTGCAGGCTATCCCGATGATTTTGGAACAGTTGGTGTGCCTCCAGCAACAGCAGCTACAGCAGATTCAGCTAACAGAGCAAATCAGAATCCAAGTAGCCATGATGGCCCCACAGGGTCTTCACTCAACAATAGGGGCAGCAGTGGACCCCTTGAAAGCCCTCGGTGCTCACCTTTCTCAACAGCTTTCTGCTGCAGCAGCTCTTATAGGTAAAAGGACTGGAAGTCAGAGCCTCTCTATGGAGACCATGAAGCAAGGTAAACTACCTCAAACCACTGGCATCCCCACCTCCCTGGCTGGAGGACTTGGGACAATGGCTTCTAAAACAGACATTTTGAAGGGCATTCCAGACTTGGCTAATCGACTACCAGCCTTATTGCCTCAGTCTCCAGGGGTCATGGCTTTCCCCAGCACCTTCACTGGTATACAAGCAGGGATTGATCCCTCTAAAAAAGGGAAAAGCAAGTTACTGAACCTTCCATCTGAATCCAAAAATGGTGATTCATTATACAAGCACAAGTGTAAATACTGCGGGAAGACCTTTGGGAATGACAGTGCTCTTCAGATTCACTTGCGTTCTCACACTGGAGAGAGGCCCTTCAAATGTAACATCTGTGGAAACCGTTTCACAACCAAAGGAAACCTCAAAGTACATTTCCAGAGGCACAAAGACAAGTACCCTAACGTCAGGATGAACCCTCACCCTGTGCCAGAACACCTCGACAATGTTCCCACTAGTAGTGGCATTCCCTACGGCATGTCCATGCCCATAGAAGAGTCGGGAATGGCTGAAATGAAACCTATGTTAGGCCACCCAGCTGCTGGGTTTCACCCATCCTCCGTACCAGGGTTCAAGACAACATTTGAAGGCTTTGGAGGAGACACATTTTCTCAAAGACCTTCCCCATCAACAAGTGATGGAGCATCAGTTTCCTCAAATGTGTTTGGCCAAGAGACAGGGTTGGATCAGAGCCAGGATTCAAAGGAACTGATCGGAGCACTGCATCATATGAATGGTAATGCTGTCTCAGGAGAGCAAAGCTCTGGAACAGCAAAACTTCAGCAGATGGTGGATGGTCTGGAGAAGAGGACCAGCGACCCCAATGAATGCGTCATCTGCCATAGAGTGCTTAGCTGCCAGAGCTCTCTTAAGATGCATTATCGTACACACACAGGTGAGAGGCCCTACAAGTGCAAAATCTGTGGCCGTGCTTTCTCCACAAAGGGCAACCTCAAGGCCCATTATGGAGTGCACAGGGCTAACACTCCTCTTAAAATGCAGCACTCATGCCCCATCTGCCAGAAGAAATTCACAAACGCGGTGGTTCTGCAGCAGCACATTCGCATGCACATGGGTGGACAGATCCCTAACACCCCCATGCCAGAAAACCAGTTTGAGAGTGCTGAGGCAATGGACTCCTCTTTACCAGATGAGAAGTCTTTGGATGCCAATGGTTTTGATGCAAGCATGGAAGACCATGAAACAGAGCTGGACTCACAGGAGAAGCCAAACGACACCTCAGATTCTCTCCCATCTACCTCTGAGGAACAGCCACAGCAACATGCTCCGCCCTCCATGTTTTCCAGCCTAGATGTTTTGAAGAATCTCACCTCAGCGCTTGCATTGAAACGGCAGAGTAGTACAGCCTCAGAGAGTGAGGGAACACCCAAAGAATCCCCCTCAGCTCCTAGAGAGCAGGAATATCTGAATGGCCGTAGTCCTGCCATTTCTGATTCGGCCATGTCATTTCACTCCTCTTCCCCTTTGAACAACCACATGACAAGTAGCAAGTCTCCTGAATCTGCCATGGCTGATGATTATGCCCGCAGTGGGTCAAGGCCAGACTCTGACAGCGGCAATCAAGATGGTAATGAGTCAAGTGGAGCCCTTGACCTCACAGCTACCAGCAGTTTCACCCCTAAAGCAATTAAGGAAGAACCTGGCCTGCCCTTCAGTAATGGAGACTACGGTGAGTTTATCATTTAGTGTATTTAAATCTTAAGGCGTGTCGTGTTGACTGTTTATAGCTAATTTTTCCCATCTCTGCCTATAGCTCCTAGTCACATGCCTTTCATGAGGATACCTCCAAGTCTGGCCAGTCTGGAGATGAAGATTCCTGCAGAGAATCCTTTGGGTCCACATGGCTTGTTTAGCTCCCAGATGCCTCAGGGAACAGGCATGCCCTCATCCACCTCCAGTGCACAACGGCGATCAACCAAACAGCATCTATGTAATGTCTGTGGCAAGAACTTCTCCTCTGCCAGTGCCTTGCAGATCCATGAGCGCACTCATACAGGGGAGAAGCCTTTTGCTTGCACCATCTGTGGCAGGGCTTTCACCACCAAGGGAAATCTGAAGGTAAGACATCTCAGTGTTTGCATACAGTGTTTAAAACATGACTTGTAGAATGGTTAATCTAAGCTCTTATTGATCTATCTTGCTGTGTACTTTGACTAATGTAGATTTCTGTGAAAGTGTTACATGTGAATATATATGAAGCCTCTTGATAGGATTATAATTGGTTGTGTGCATGTTTGTTTTAGGTGCATGTTGGAACCCACATGTGGAACAACAGCTCAAGACGTGGCCAGCGTCTGTCTTTGGATAATCCAATGGCTCTGATGGCAATGAGCTCGGAAGCAAAAATGTTGCCAGAAATGATGCAGGCTTCCAAAGAACTGGGTGCTCCAGCAATGAACTTTGACCCCTCTCTGTGGAACCAGTATGCTGCTGCCTTTAGTGGTGGCCTGACCATGAAGACCAATGAAATTTCTGTCATCCAGGGTGGTGGAATCCCACTCCCTGGGAGCCTGGCTGGTGGGCCTCTGGTTGGATCAACTGGAGGCCTCATGAAGATGGATGGCTCTCACTCAGGTTTGCCTGCTACCATGGCCGAAATTGAGAAGAACAGCTCTGACAGCGTGCCAAAATCACAATTCCCACATTTCATGGAGGAGGGTAAAATTGCGGTTAATTAAGCTTCTGAGTCATCAGTCAGTTTGTCTAGTCTGAATTGTTTTTGAATGTTAAAGGTGACACCATTATTGTGCACCTTTTCCTCAATTACAGGTACAATCAATATTCCAATTAACCTTATTGAGAATAATTCTACTTAAATTAGTTGAATTGTTTTCCATTAATTTCATTAGTTTTCTCCCCTCCTGATCTGAACAAAGTGTTATTTTTAGTTCAACTTGATATAACTACTGTAGTTGTATTTACTGTTAATTTTTTTTATATATGCGGGTATTTTTTTTTCCTGACTTTTTTTTTTTTTTTTTTTTTTTTTTTTTTTTTTTTTTTTTTTTTTTTTTTACCATGGCGGTCTATGAGGAGAAAGTTCAAATCCATCCCTTTTGGAAGTCTTACT
>OMLF01013109.1:35498-53080 GCA_900302615.1 Holocentrus rufus | reverse complement strand
TGTTGTTGGTTTATTTGTATTTTGCTTTTTTTTTTTTTTTTTTTTTTTTTTTTTTTTTTTTTTTTTTTTTTTTTTTTTTGGTGTATCCAGAAGTTGAATGTATGAATTACTTGAAACTGCTTTAATTTAGACTGTCTCCCTGACACATTTTTGAAGGATTTTGATATTTGGTCACATTTCAGGGCATGACTGATTATGGACACCATTTCTCTGTGTTCTTGGGACTGATAGTGTGGTTACCCATATTTCTCAATACATGACTACTTTCTTTCCTATTGTGTGCTATAGATTTTATGAAATTGTACAGTTTTGTAGTGGTAAATGTCATTGGCATGTTTCTTTTTGAAGAAAGGCTTTTGATCAGACTGGAGACTTAAATTGTTGACAAATGATTCCAGAGTCCTGTCCCTTTCTTAAATCAAGGTGTGCTTATTCAGTCATCAATTTTTGATCCTAAACTGGCTTTCATAAGTGTTTCATGGATGCTGACCTACACGTGAATCAAGATTTTTGCCAAGTGCCTAATCTAAATTATACATGTTGCCATTTGTCTTTTTAATGCACCATATGGTTGTAATGAAGGCCCAGTTAGACTGATACATCAGTATGTTGTTACTGTATTTTCATCAGTTTACAAAAATGTAGAAGTGTTTTGTTTCCATATATTCCAATTGTAGATCTGCAAAGTCATTTTAGTTGGCTGAGCTCTGAAGGCTGTAAAATGCTTCATGCTCTCATGCCTGCACTTTATATTACAAACTTTGTTACATTTAATGGTTACATTTCAAGTCATCGCTTGCATAACCATAATGGTTATACTGGCAAAAGGCAAATCAGCAATTGTCGTATGCTCCTTTCCCCCCAAGACTTTTGTGATGTTAAACATTTTGTTCTGTTTTTCCCTTTTGATCTCTTAGTTGCATAATTTTCACTTTCACTTTTGTTTGTATCAACTGTTAAACCTTTTTTTAATTTATACTACATAAAATGCATGAGCTTAGGGGTTAAGTTCTACCTCGTTTAGATTTTAGTTGTCCTTCATGCCCCCTAATCTCAATGCAATGCTCTGTACATTTTCCGATGCATTCGTGAGTATGCGATGATATTCTTTCATTCTCAACCTGCTGAGTTGAACAGTAATGAATGTATAACTGGACACTTTACACAACTCAGACTGGTCAGAATGGTTGTAGGCTTCTGCTGTACATTCCTCATTTATATGCATTTGCCAAGTTGTGCCTTCCTTTCAAGAAAAGCAAACCATGTCAAAACTGCTTTGAAGTTGTCTCTACAATTCAATGTTGTGCCAGTTTGGCCTGTTTACAATGTAAATGTTTTTTTGTTTTCAGTTTCCTTCACCTAAATGTTGATTTCTAATATTTTGAAAAATAAAATCAGGGTGACTTTTCAACGTTTTGGTTCTATTATTCTACCACAGTGGAAATGGGTACAGAACTTGATCGTAGTGGTATTCCAGGTTGATACTTGAGGATGAGAACCATGTCCACCATAGAGCCTGGCTCACTAAAGTCTTTTGATAGACTAGCTGGAGAGCTGCACTGGCCACTTAAGTGTATCTTTGTGAAGCTTTATTGCTTTGAATTTACATCAAAACCCCATATTTCCATAAAGTCACCTTCAGATGTCTCATATGTTTTTAGTCTCATGACCCAGCTGTGGATATTCCAATGGCCCGCTTAGACCATTACACCAGTGTCATTTTGCATCTCCAACAAAAGATTTGCATCCACAACTAAAGCATGCTCTCCAATCGCATCTTTCCACAATCCAATTGAGGTCAACAACAGTCGCCGTTTCTTTCACCACAATGACAAGATAATGCATTCCCATACAGACTACATGCACTGCCATTATGTCAAACTAGCAGGCTGTAAGTGTTTGTACAAAACAAGAATATATTATAGAGCCATAGGTATCTAGAGGTACTTGAAAGACAGTCTAGCCCAGTGTAAACCAAGGATAGGATGCTAAATCAGGGATCCATCTTTTACAGAATTTCCTAAAGTGGGGAACTGGGACTTCCGGGGTCTTGAAGAGATGCATTGGGGTCTCCAGCAACCAGAACTAATATAACTTCATTTTTTTATCATCTAAAAATGTAACGGAATGTGAACAACTCTGATGGGTTATATCTTATGTTAGTTCTTTACCCTAAAATTTACAATTGGCATGAAATATCATTTGGGATCAGTGGCTTAACGGTCATGGTTGGAGTGCTTGACATGAAATTATTAGGGATCCCCGGGGCAAAGTGCAGTACTGTCCGACTGACTGTAGCTGAACAGTCCCATGAGTGGCAGTTGGGAAGCCTCCGCCCAGAACCGAGACAGCCAGGCAGCCTGCCTACAGCTTCGAGTAGAGGCTGCAGGAATGACGGACAATATCCCCCTACAACCCGTGCGACGCCAGAAAAGACACGACAGTAAACACAGGAATGGGTAAGGGCGTTGAACAGCACGAAAATCTAAATACCAAGCAGTTTCTTTATGTTTTCGGCTCGTCGGCTAGTGCTGATGTCAGTGCTAATTGTTTACAGAAGCGCGGCGTATTAGTCGACATTGTCTGACTGAGCGGAGGCGTTATTTTAGGTCTAATTTTTTTGCAGGTGAAAAAAAAGGCTTGCTTTTAAAGAATTACATGCGATACATAAAATATTATACATATAATAATATAATATTGGAGAAAGAGCTAAGACGCTAGGAGACATCCTTGTTCCGGGTGCTCCTGGAGCAAGTGCATATGACGCCCATATTCAATATTTGCTCTGCTGACAAGGGGACTGTAAAAGCACAAAACACGCAGAAATGTAGGCTGTGACTTAGAATAATGTATCCAAAATTCACGGTGAGGCTAAATGCTACATGTGGTACCATTATGAGTACAGGGCCAGGCCTCATGAATGATGATGGAGAAGCCGAACAGGCATAGTCTGCAGAAGCCCACAGGCTCAGCAGGCTGTCAGAGACATCACAGATGATGTCACCTCTAATTATAAAGGCCTACGTTTATTCTTACAAAGAACTCTCCAAACGTAGAGTAATCCAGAACATATGCAAATAAAGCAACAGCGAATGGGTGTCCTGCACCGAATAATACAACATGAATGTTATTCTACGTCTGCTGCCATTTCTTAGTGTGATATAGGCGTTCATCCTATTCAGCTGTCCAGCCCTGAGCTCTGCTAATGGTGCATTAGTGCTGCTAGAAAATCAATGACATGCGATTGTGTCAGATTAGATGTTATATATTTTTAGCATTTATATAGCACAAGCCTAGCTTTAATATAAGGGATCAACACATAGACAGGATGCACCAGGTCATCTGAGGCTTCCAGGGGAATCCAGTACAAAATCATACTTTTATTAATGTTTTAGTCACCACATTTTATCCAATGAGGTTATAGAATCCAATAGTGGCTATTATGAGAGGCCAACTCCTCCCAAAATCCTCTCAGGTGGGGTGTGGGTGTCCTTTACATAGAGAAATATAGGATCTCCTGCTCCTGAATAAGAGAGGAATCTTTTGTTAGGAATAATCTCTCTAACGTGACGCAATCATACAGCATGTTTTGAAGTTACAGTAGAAAACCAATTTATGACCCTGGCAAACAGTTTCCTGAGCAGTGAAAAGTGGATTTTGCTTCTGTTAGTCACGATAATGGAGTACAGGAAAAATGAGTCATCTCTTGCAATTGTGATGGTCCCCTTGTTAAAAACTTGATCCATGTCACTAAATAGAAACATTTCATCAGCATCTGGTAATGGCCTCATATACCACAGCAGTCAGCGGCCTTCGTTAGTTGGACTGATAAATTCACAAATGGCGAACGGTAGACCTACTTACTTCTTTATTTTGTTTGCAGTCGGTGTGTGATAACTTATGAAGTAGGGCAGTTATCGATCATGTGAGGTCACTGGCCTCTTAACTGAAATGGAATGTGTTTGGGAAAAGGGAGTGGTCAGCCTGTTGCAGATGAAGTTAATATTTATTTTGTAAGGCCTAATCTGTTCTGTCTGGAGTCATGGACCTTTTGCTCAGGTTTGTAGCTGCAATGAGGAACATATTAACAAAGACATGTCTGGGAAACTGGGCAGAAATGGTGAAATGATTTAACTTCCTTTGCATTTTTTCCCCCCCAGGTGCTGCCCGTGGTCGAGGTGCTGTGGCATGGGTGACTTCCGTCCCCGCACCGTGTGGCTCGGCCACCCAGAAAAGAGGGAGCAGAGGTACCCCAGGAATGTCATTAACAACCAGAAGTACAACTTCTTCACCTTCCTGCCTGGGGTGAGTGTCAGTCAGAGGTCACCCCACCACAACTACCACCCCTCACCTCTGGCAGACTGATCCTCACTCATTTCCACCTTAGAGGACTGGTTTGTCTGATCGGAGATTCACAACATTGGGACTCTCTGGGCAAAGTGGCTTTCACCTAGCATTCCTCGCTGTTGCTTGTAATATAGGTCATCACAGAGTTTAATTGTAGGTTTCCCATCAGTATAATTTAGTGTGAACAATAGGATCAGATAAATGCCTCAGATAAAAATATTGTATTTTATGTCTCTGTAGATTAGCGCATAATTACTCTACTCCTGTTTGCTTCTGAAAGAGTGTTGAGACAGTTTGTTAGCATGCTTCTGAACAGATACACAGATTTGGTTGCACTTGTCACTGATATGACATATGCCAGCAGTTGTTTGCTGACAGATGCACAGTTGTTTGCACAGTTAAAGTATTTCCCAGGTCTGATCTCCAATCACTACAGCAGTTTTGGAAAATAAAATGTGATTGCTGTGATTGCTCTATTTTTAAACAGCAGAAATAATTGCATCCTTTAAAATGTTACTTTTAGCAAGTAACAAACTCAAGATAGAGCCCCTTTAACTTATTCAATATTGTAATGTAAGTGACAAGACACATGACAGGCTTTTCAAATGATATATGGGCACAATTATGTGGTCTCATAATATCAGATATTTGTCATCGCAATCTAAGAAGAGCTTGACTGGGATAGTTGCAGCTGAAGTTGTAGAATCAGCCGCAGGTTTACTGATAATGGTCAGTGGTTACTGAATGGTGTGTTTTTGGCCCTCGCATTTCCAGGCTTGATTTACATACACATTTGTTCCAGACACTCAGTCGTCTTAAGATCTTATGGCTATTTTGTATATGGACTCAGACATTAAAAGTAGGTCATATTTGTTTAGAAAGCAGAAGACAAGGCCATGGCGTTTTTGCATTGCAAAGTGCAATGCTTTTTATTTTCTTACCCTTACGACATCAAGAAGTTCTTCTCAGACAAAGTCAAACGTGAATGTGTGTGGCTGCCTGTGCTTTCCTCCCCTCTTCACAGTTTTGGAAATTAAGACGCAGTAGCTGTAAGAAGGCACAAGTTTTCGCCTCAGAGTAATCTTGCACATCGGTGGTAATGAAATTGAGCAAAAGTGTAGCGTCAGTGTTAAATCTAAACTTGATATTGGTGTCATAAAAGCTGGCCATATCTCTAAGTGTGATTGTGTCAGTGCCTGTTAAATTCAATGGAATCTGACACCGACGGTTCACTGAATGTGAACATATACCATTCAATGCTTTGCATGTTCATATGGAAGGGATGACATTAGATTAGGTATTGTCTGTGTAATTTTATCATAGGCAAAACTCTTGGGTTGTGTTAAGGCACATGGAGAGCAATATTACAATCTTAGTATTTAAAAAAGATTATGGCTGTGAAGTCGTCTCTCACAATAAATGGAAGATTATTAGCATGAAGTGCTTAAAAAATAGCAGTTCACTCTGCACTGTTTCTAAATGTCACTGTTTTGTGTTCACAGGTGCTGTTCAATCAGTTCAAGTACTTCTTCAACTTGTACTTTCTGCTTTTGGCCTGCTCTCAGTTTGTCAATGAGCTGCGGCTGGGTGCCCCCTACACCTACTGGGTCCCTTTGGTAAGCAGTATTTGACGCTTTGTTCCCTGTAACTGTTTATTATACTGATTAAAAGATGTGATATCCCGTATCAAATTTGTATTCAGTGCATATTATTGAAAATGTGTAATTATGAAAATGTACAAGCTGTTCTACAATCCATATTTGCTGTTGCTCTAACATACTGAACGCAAAGAAATGGTGTTTGTTGTCGTGTACTTTGAAGAAATTAAAGTTTTTTGAGAAATGAAGCCACTAATTGTCACTTTTCTCTCTCCAGGGAATTGTTGTGACTATCACCATGATCAGAGAGGCGGTTGAGGAGATAAGATGTTACCTCCGAGACAAAGAAGTTAACTCACAGATTTATAGCAAGCTTTCAACCAGAGGTAAGAATCTGATGCTCGGACTGCATTAGCTGCATTAGCTATACTTTGCATGAGCTGATATCTGAACCCTGCTGTTTATTTTTCAGCATCAGCGTCTATTAACTGTAGGAGGTTGGTCCTATTAAAACTTATAGGGGCTAGGGGAAATGGTGGGTAATTCAAAGCAGAGATGTAAAAGTGTACATAAGAGGCCTTGGAATAAAGTGCTACTAGCAATAAAAAGCAGGAGACCTCTTGTGGTTTCCATCACTTTTCCCCTTTGATGTGGCAGCTTGCTTTACCCATAAACACAATGACTGCTTGCCTCCATGATAGTGGCCCCAGTGCATATCCCAGTGCATGGGGAGCTGTGGTTTATGGAAACTAAATGGTGTAAGATGGCTGTGTGTTGTGTTTGGGCACAGGAAGAAACTTATTGTCCTTTGCTTTTGTTTACGTTGGGATTTGCTAGATCAGTCGCAAAAAAAACATGCATGTTTTTCAGAGTTCTATGTAGCTGAATCAAGTTTTTTCTCACGTTTTGTTTCTGAAAGTGTTTCATCAGGCTGTTGCCTCTGAACTGGTTTGTTGATCTGTCTTTTGTAAAGCACTCCCTAACATTTTTATTGTGTAAATGGAACAGAACACTATGTGAAGTCCCATGAACCTAATGCATAGCAATATTAATGTGCTTTAATGTCTTACATATGCAAAACCCAGAGGTCATGGCAGAGGTCATGGGTCAGCGACCCCCTCCAAACAATTTTGCCTGTTCATTCCAAATGGAATGAGAGAAAAGGCTCAACTCCCCCAGCATTCCTTCAGAATGGAAAATTACTTTCCCAAATTCACTGGGGTGACTGGTGGGGCACGCAGAACAACAGCTCACCTCTTGCATTGTTACACAGAAGACTTTTGTTGATTTATTTGTATAGGCAAAGGGATAGCAGTATACATATCTTTGAATGACATTAATGGTAACAGGGTGTCTCACTGCAGTAAATCCTGTAAAGTCCTTGTTGAAAGTTTACATGGGATGGCTCAGATTTCTACTTTGTTTGTGCCACCAGGCTGCAGTCAGTTAAAATCAGCGTGGAATGAATGTCTACATTAAAGCTCAATAATCTTCACCAGCTTGATGAAGAGAATACAGCTCAATGATGGTGAACAGTTCGTTAATCTAAAAATGTATTTTATCTTTCAGGCACAGTGAAGGTTAAAAGCAGTGGAATTCAAGTTGGAGACCTCATAATTGTGGAAAAGGTTTGTGAACTATTTTCTCTCACACATCTGTGAATAGCCTTGCTTTTTTTAGGATTGTCAAGTTTCCATTTAAATGACAAGGAATAATGAGCGGGTTGTTAATCTCCTATGCCAGACTGGTGACTGATGTGAAGGGAGTTAGTAAAGATTTTGTAATCTTGTGATCAATGCTGAGCTTCAGCCTGTCAAACTCAATGCATACAGGGCAGACATGAACTTAAAATGCCCTTAATTTGATCGCAAACACAAATTGAATCAAGTACTGTTTATTGATACTTTTTTTTGCATCTTGAAATGCCATGAATTGAATTGGTACAATCAGATTACAACAACAATTACAACATGTGGTTGTTTAAGATATCTAAGTACGTTTCAGTTTCCTGGGCAGTTGGTCTTAGCTATCTGTTTCTTGCTCTTCTTGTGGACAGAGTGGATTCTCTAAAGTCTTTGTACATGAAATATGAGAACTGAGTCCTGTCTTCGGTTTCCAACTGGGGGCTTCTTTTTGAATCACTCACTTCAGCACAGCTGAAGGAAGAGTCACACATGTTGCTCTGCATATTTCACTCATATGATTGAGTGATTTAAACTTTTGTGTTTAAAAATGATTCAATGCAAACTCCTCGTCTTTAGACCTTCAACAAAAGGTTTGCAAAAGAAAAGCTTTGGCATTTTGAAATGAACTAATGTAAAGAGGTGTAATACATCTTTAATAGACAATCAATCACTTAACAATAGTCCATGCGCAGTTCAGTGTTTGGAAATCTGTCGAGATGAATCGGATGGGAAATTCATCTTCCATTAACTCTGAAGAGTATTGTGGCAGGACCGGGTCAAGCAGAGTGTAAAATCTGGTCAGGGTCCTGTTCAGGCCAAGGCAGGATGATTTGCTGGAGGGCTTATTGTTTTGACTAACTGACTGCCGGTAATGTGGCACATGAAAAGCCAAAAATCTCACGTATTACAGTTAAAGAGCCCAGGAGGAGGAGAGCTGCAGGATCAGGATGTGATGTTGAAGTCATGTTTTGCTTTCTGTCTCTCTTTGTAGAACCAGCGTGTTCCTGCTGACATGATCTTTTTAAGGACCTCTGAAAGAAATGGTAAACATCTGCTGGTCATTCATCCACAGCTCCACAACAGGCTAGTGGGCTGGTGGGGGGAAATGGCTTGTTTAAAAAGGCGCTGAGGTGCATGGATTAGCCCTGAGCCAGGACAGGAAGTCCTACAATGTCTAAATTGTAATTGGGTCCAGTACTAAACCAGTACTCAACCTGTGGTGTGGTGGGGAGTTGCGGTTTCATTTAATGGCGTTGATGGGCATAGCAAAAAGAGCCCTGTGCTTTCTTATGTCTGTGACATGCCCTCTGACTAATTTTTGTCTTTCAAATGGTAAGATAATGAAAAGGAAAATCGAGGCTCATGAAAACATAATATAAAATGCAAAGAGAAAACACGAGACTATGAGATGAAGATGCCTCATCTGAATAGTCAAATGCGCAGTCCAAGAAGGTTTGTGAGCGATAACGCAAACCCGGTGAATGGCATTGCACCGTTTATTTGCACATATACAAAAGACACAGGAGTCCATTCAAAATAACACACATCCAGGCGAAGGGACATCTCACGAAAAAGTAATCATCATAAAGATCTGTTGCTTCATTTAAGAGCTCTAGGAGTCCAATTGTGAGCTGTAAGAGAAACTAGATGCGTGTTGTTATTGCGGCTTCCTGCTAGGGGAAGAAAAACAACAGCTTTGTTTTACTGGAAATAGTGCTTTGGTTATCTCCCTTCCATGTGGAGGCCATTAGGTCAGTTATGAAGAGCCTAGGCCAGGGCTGGGAGTTTTGGGCAGGATGACGCTTGCAAGCCAAAGGGGGGGATGGGCTAGGGTGGATGCCTCTGCATTTATCCCAGCTTGATCCCAACAGTAATGTGCAGCTCAGACCCTTTTAGAAAAGTTACTCCAAGCCATTTATGGCTGCAAGCTGTTGATGAACAGTTCAGTTGTAGTCAAACTGTAAACTTGAAAATAAATTTGTAAAAAAACAAATGGCAAAAGCATAAACCATCAATATTAAAATTTTAGCTTCTGTATGTATTTAATTATGAACAGAAGTATTTGTATATAAAGAATAGAGATTATGAGGGCCCTCTTTCAACTGAAAGACTATCTAGTGGCGCCCCCTAGGGGAAAATGTGTCTCAGTCTTACATCAGTAACTCCTCTTGTCCTCCTCTCCCAGGCTCTTGCTTCCTGCGGACTGACCAGCTGGATGGAGAGACAGACTGGAAACTACGCCTCCCAGTGGCCTGCACACAGAGACTGCCCACTGCTGCTGTGAGTCACAGGACACACCGACAGAGGAGCAGCCGATGTATCACATTTTGCAGCACTTTTACCTACAGAATAATGTTGAATACAGCAGTGACTGCATGTGTCATTTATTGTCCATAAGAGGCAAGTTATTCAACATAAGATAAAGTAGCGTAATCATTTAAATGAAGTGGCCTAATGGTCAGAAAGAGCATTTTGTGACAAGAGGGTCACACCCAAGCCCTTTAGAAGACTGAATATTGTGTCAATTTTCAGTATCTTTCAATTTGACCATTTTCATGCAAAGAAATTCTGAGCTTTTTCCTCTCAGGGTAGAGAAGCCTCTAAAAAGCAGTTAAACCATCACATAACATTGAAACCCACAGTAATGATATTTTATTCAGGGCTAGCAGCTCTTTAATGCACAGTGACCCATCATTAAATGTTGAGATATATTAGGTCTTTAAATGAAGAATTAATTTACTAAAAAGAAAAAAAAATCAATTAATAATTTAAATGGGATAAAGAAAAGAGAATATCACCGCAGGGTTTCCAGACTAACTATTGTCAGAGGGGGACGTTCATCGTATTGAAAGTATATGACATTGACTGGATCATATCTGATATTTAATAAAAAGCCTTATATATTGTCAAATGGATTTCATGGTTTAACCCTTCACTGAACCTCTACCAGTTACACTTTAGCTGCCTCTGGCTGTGCTCTGATCCCCCTGGTGATAAACACATTTTGTGCAAGTAAACTACAATACAGGTACATGCCTCAGGGTGAAGCAAAGTCACCAATACATAACCGTCCTGTTTGTTATGTAGTTCTGTTGGTACTATTTTCTGAACGTCTGCAGTTTGCTCACTAACCACAGCCTCGAGCATAACAGCCAGTTTCTCACTGTGTAACACAAAATAGAGCGAGCAATACATTAATGCCTCCTGTATCCAATAAGAGATACACGGCCCTGGTCAAATGCATAGTCTGTGATGTCTGATGAGAAAAAGTAGTTTTCGCAGTGGTTTGTATGTATGTATGTATTTTCTGTTTAACTTTCATGGGACATTAAGCTATGTTTTCTCTGCCTTTCAGGACCTTCTCCAAATAAGATCCTATGTGTATGCAGAGGAACCGAACATTGATATCCATAACTTTATTGGAACTTTCACCAGAGTGAGTGCTTAAATTATCTGTTTTGCCCTACTTTAATGGGGATAATGATTTTTTTATGTTTAGATGCTAGATAATTTTACTATTACTATTTTCTGCAGTTTTCCAGTTACATCACCACATTTTAATACTACCCTCTGTTTATTTGCACGTTGTCTCATCTCTTACAGGAAGATGGAGACCCCCCAGTCAATGAAAGCCTGAGCATTGAGAACACACTGTGGGCCAGCACTGTCATCGCCTCCGGTAAATATCCAGCTGACACAGAGGTGCAGCTCCGCCGATGAAGTGGCTAATGACCAGGAAGTAGCCAGGACCGGACGACTGCTCTCTTAGCTCACAGAGCTGCAATGAAGCATTACTTTATTCTCAACTGATGTGCTGATGACTTGTCTTTCCAAACACACTCACGCAAACAGAAAGACATTTGGTCATTCATAAACGCCTCTGGGGCATCTAACCATAATGGTCAAAAAAAGCGTGCTTCTTCCATAGTAGAATGAATCCACTTTAACCTATGTAACATATGTTAGCTATTAAGTAATTGGCAATCTGCTTCTTATATTCCAACTGTCTTTCTGCATTTAAAAAAGTCTTTTCATGTTAAGATTGTAAGTCTGGGAAACATCTTCTTGACATACTATGTTTTATGCTGTGTCTTTATGATGTTGATTTTTTTCTCTCTCTTTCTCACACTGCAGGCACTGTGGTGGGGGTTGTGATTTACACAGGCAAGGAGCTGCGCAGTGTCATGAACACCTCCAATCCAAAGCACAAGGTACAGTAGTGTGAACCATAGACTGAAAACCTGTTTTTCATTATTCAGTAGTTTCAAAAATTTTTGACATGAAGTTTTTCCCTCCCAAAAACAATGACTTTTTTTTTTTTTTTTTAACAAAAATTTGCCATTGTGTCACCAGCGTTGATAGTGATTTGTTCCTTGCGGTTTGTGACAGGTGGGCTTGTTTGACCTGGAAGTAAACTGTTTGACCAAGATCCTGTTCGGAGCGCTGGTGGTGGTGTCTCTGGTCATGGTGGCCCTCCAGCACTTTGCTGGGCGTTGGTACCTCCAGATCTTCCGCTTCCTGCTTCTCTTCTCCAACATTGTACCCATCAGGTGGGACCAGAGTCTCCCTAGTTCCACTTCTGCATCATGGCATTTTCATTAATCACAATTACAGTGAAATGCATGCAAATGTTGGAGTTTTCACTCTAATCTTCTGAAAAAAAACCAAAAAAACATTAGCGTCCTGTTTTTGTTTCAGTTTGCGTGTCAACCTGGACATGGGAAAGATGGTTTTCAGCTGGATGATCAGGAAAGACTCCAAGATCCCTGGCACTGTGGTGAGGGCCAGCACCATACCTGAACAGCTTGGGCGCATCTCCTACCTGCTGACTGACAAGACAGGTGAGATCGCAGGAAATTACAGAAACAGTCTACATATATGATGTAATCTTGCTAGTGGTTTCCTTTCTCCTTATCCATCGAAAAAGTCAAATGAGTTGAGTATTTCTACATATTTGACTGCATTTCCAAAGAAGCAGTGAGATCAATGTGGATCGCTATAATGAGAAGCTGTTAGTGTTGAGGATTTGCCAAGGAAGTATCCAATAGAACTGAGTTAAGTCTTTTCCTTCCCTGAGGGGGCGTTTGCTCTGTGCCACTCCTGGAGACATGCTGCTTATTGGTCCCTTAAATAAAAAAAAAAAGCCCCAAAGCCTCTCATCTATACACACCCTCAGAGTACAACACCTTCAACCATGCATTTCCTCAGGAGCGAGGTGTTACCCATCAGATTTACAGCCCTCATGCCCAATAAAATGATCGGCCATTTTCCCATCCAGAGCGTGATAAGGGCAGTGGGGGTTGGAGGTCAGGCTAATGTATTTGTGGGGCCCCTAAGGTCAGTTTGATATACTGGCGGAAGCTGCTTTTAAAGTGAGTGTGAGGTTAGAGAGGGAATGTATAATGCAGCAGAGGAGGCCAGTATTTTATTTATTTATTCTGCAATGACCAAATGAGACCATAATGAGACATGCAAAATCTGTTTTCAACTAATGATTCATGCTAATGAATCCCAACTGTCAAAAACACAGGCTTAAAAAACACATACCACCTTTAACACTGGAAGAATTATTTTCCAAAACTACATGTTCAGTTTGGAAGACCTCATTATTTGTCAGCCTGAACTTAATTTGCCTGTTATTTTTAAAAAACACCCCACTTTGTTACAATTTTGTACTGGCAGTGAGTATGCTAGGAAATGTTGTTTTTAGCAGATGGTTGACATGGAATCAGACTTAGAATTAAGTATTTAATTTTTTATTTAAATTTTTTATTTTTTATTTAACTTGATTGGCAGAATTGAAAAAAATGGTCTTTATTGTATTTTTTTCAGGGACTCTCACACAAAATGAAATGGTGTTCAGGCGGCTCCATCTTGGGACTGTGGCATATGGCATGGACTCAATGGATGAAGTACAGAGCCATGTGTTCAGTGCTTACACGCAGGTACAGAATACACCTCAAAGCATGCACTCCTCTGTATCTGTCATGGGTAAGAGCAGAAATCATTGCACATTGAGAAATTCAGAATGGCTTAGAGAAGAAAGCCGAAAAAGAAAAGATTCAAATTCCTAGCACTCGGGAAAGGGTAAAGCAAACAGTCAGGGGCATTGTTTTAAGGAACGTATCACTTTGTGATTATTGTTTGGTTGAATGCTTCCTGACCTCAGATGACACTCTTTGTCCCTTTGACACCAGAGGTTAGCGAAGCAGGAAACAGGATTAGTCCACTAGTGAAGCACTGACCGGACTTCTTTAATGACGCTACCATTAACCCCTGCAACGCACAGCCTCCAAAAATAGCAGGGCCACAATGCAAAAGCTAATTGTTCATATTTTCTTTAGACATCTGGTTATGCTTACATGCCACTAGCTCGCAAATACTAACTGAGAGTAGCATGGTTATTAGTTAAATAAGAAATGTACACATCTACGGCTTCCGTTCATTTTTGTCAAATTGAATAGTCTTGTGTAAGTGTTTTTTTAGTGTTTGTTTGCAGTTTTCTAATAGACGGTATAGATTTTCATTTCCATTCAGCTGGCACAATGGCTGCCCTCCTGAGAAAAGCCTTGACAGTGGAGGAAGATGTGTATTAGAAAAGATCGTTATATTCATTTTCAGATTCCCGTGGTTCCTTTTTCTGATCGCTTACCTTTTCATAATCATCCTCAGCCCACCCATGACCTCCCGGCTTCCAGGGCCCCAGCAGCCACCAAGGTCCGAAAGACCATCAGCAGCAGGGTCCACGAGGCGGTGAAGGCCATCGCCCTGGTGCACAACGTGACGCCGGTGTATGAGTCCAACGGCGTGACGGACCAGGCCGAGGCAGAGCAGCATTATGAGGACACCTGCAGAGTGTACCAGGCTGCCAGCCCAGATGAGGTACGCAGAGCCAAATACATACTGTCGCTGTCAGCCAAGAAACATGTGCATCGAAAATGGGTGGTATTCATGTTTCTACTGCAATTGAAAGATGACACAGTTTTGTTTTGGGTTGAGAAAAATCTACAGCCCTTTGGCTTATGAAACTTTTCCAAAGCAAAGTAGATTAACCAAGTCAAATACATGGTCATCTGTTCTGTCCTCAACCTCCTGAAGCGCGGACGTTTTGGAGATATGAGCTTGTTACCCGGCAACAGCGGCATATTGTCCTGCCTCTTTTTAATCTATTGTATCGTGGACACCCAAGCATATGTTTCCACTTCCCACATTTACTTTACTCTGATTGTATACAAAAAGCTACATTCATCAGATGGTATAAATGCATTCACACAAATACCAAGACAACAGTATATTTCATATCAACCTGTCAGGAAATTGACCCTCAGTCTACTGTAAGGGCATTTTCTCAAGGCCAAACACTGTAAGTTTGACACGAGAGCAGACTTCCGAGTTTAAGATGGAGAGTTCTTAGTTTTTGTCAGCAAACGGCCGTTATCTTTGGTGTCATCACTGCTTTCCTCCTTAAAGGGGAACCTTGAGAGCAGACAAATGACATTCCACATTTATGTCCTTGATCAGCATGAATCCTTTGAACGTCAGGAAAAGGGCTGCGGAATTTGACTTGATCCATTTCCTGCGCTGTAAATACGGATTTCCTTAATGTGCTCCCCGGCCCACTGCACTTATCCCCCTTTGAATTTTCCTCCTTGATAATACATATTGTAATACAGCCCACTACAGCTGTCGCTTTGTCATGATTATAGAATTAGCTTACTATTGGTTGCTTGTTGGAATTTAATCTTATTCTGTTGTTGCACATTGCAGGTTGCCTCTGATAATGGTTTCAGCTAAATACCGAAAATGTAATTCTAAACATCTAGTTTCATGCAGTGGAAAGTTTTTAATGCCATGGGTGATTAAGTCAAGGAAAATGATCAATTATGGAGACTTATACATACTTATAATACAGATTCTTTACTTAGATGTATGGCCTGCAAGTTTGTCTCTTCTGTGAGTCGCTCTGTGGTAAAAGGTACATCTTATCAGCTGGGTGTAATCTAGGCTGAAATTCAGTTTGCTTTCTTACGGCTTTTCAGGAAGTCTTAATATAGATATGGTTTTTGCTGTGAGTGCCATGGTCACAATGCCAGTGACTGTTGCATGCATGGTTTTTGGTATAGGATATACTGCTCTAAAAACTGGTGCTCTTCTTGTGGTTTTTTGTTGATCGGAGTGATTACACTGACACACAGTTTTGTCTAACAGCTTAGGTAATTACATCCATATGCCAATAAGAAGTTTTTTTTAAGATAATTTTTATCACATGTAATCAAAACTGAGGGCTGAATCATGCGTGATTCACAAAAAACAATGTTGTTATCTGAATCAGTCTTTTCAGCTCTTTCCCATAAAACATAAAAATCTATCAGCCATGTGGCGGCTGTGAGTCAAGCCACCTGGCTGCAGGATCGTTGAGCCGAACAGCAATCAGCAGTCAGTCCAGACACTGCCATTACGGTTTGGTGCTGTTGTGGTGGACGCCAGTTCCAAGCGTGCCTCCACAGTGAATATTTCTAGACTGTGACTAAGGCACAAACTTCATTTTTCCCAACCTGAATGACAAACATTATGGTAGTCAGAGCTTTGCTGACGTTGGAGCGCTCCTGGCCAGGCATTGCCAGACTACATGGTCATGTTTCGCCAAAATGGGTCATTTTGGAACCACAAACGCTTTGGTTTGGAATTAGAGTTGGAGCTCGGCAGTCTTTTTTTTTTTTTTTTTTTTTTTCCTTTCTTTTGTTTTCCCCCATTTATGTCCATCTGGCCACTCTGACATCTGTCATTAGCGACCTGTCAGAAGATGAATGATGAATTGGGTTTGTGATCTTGTTCTAATCTCTGGTCTGGAAGTTATTGGGCAATGTCATGTCCTTTCTTTCTTCCTCTCTCTCTCTCTCTCCCTCCCTCTCTCTCTCACTCACTCACACACACACATGCACACTTTAACAATACATTAATTAATGTCATCTGTTGTGTCCTTCAGAAAGGCTCAGGTTATTAAAAAAAAAAGAAACAAGAAAAAAAAAAGCTGTTATCATTGTGAATTTAAAAATGTGCATCTTCCTCGTATTTCAGTCAATAATCTTGAGTGCTGGAAATGCTTTAGCTATTGATTAAGTGCTGAATAGTTACTGTGCTCTTTGACAACCTGTTTTGTCCAAAGTGTCCTTCAGTGCTTTTGCTTGTGAGTCCCTGGATGGTACATCATGTTGACATGATGGCTCACCATTAGAATAAAAAAACAAAACAAAACAAAGCAAAACCGAAGCAATCCAGTAATCTATATTTTAATGGCCTGTTTGCTGTGAGCACCTATGCTTTTTAATGATTATTGATTTTTGCTGTTGCTGAAAAGAAATAAAATGCTATTACATCAATATTGCAGCCTATTCACCATTTTTATAACCATATTCAATCATGTCAGTTATGTTGATTGCAGTGACCGCCCTCGACATGCTTTCCTCTTTGGGCCTGATAGGTGTCGCTGGTGCAGTGGACTGAGAGTGTTGGTCTGACGCTGGTCGGAAGGGACCAGTCCTCCATGCAGCTGCGGACACCTAGTGGCCAAATCCTGAACTTCACCATCCTGCAGATTTTCCCCTTCACCTACGAGAGCAAGAGGATGGGCATTATAGTTCGAGTGAGTGATGAGATGATATTGATTATTGTTGTCTTCTGATTGCTACACAGCGTCAGATGTTTTGCATTAAGGTTTCAAACCTTCATCACGTATTAAAAATTGACAGCAGTTTTCCTCATGTTTGGTTGTTGCATCATTAGTTGTTGACTCCAGGATTTTGGATTCAACAAAAGAGAAACAAATAAATAAACAAATAATTGAATAAATTTAAAATTGTAAGAAGTTATATGAGAAAAACGTCACCCGGTAATGAACTCTGACTAAGTCTGATGACTAACGTTATTTTTGTTGGCTTCGCTAGACTCTGCT